>CAMXCT020006712.1:275601-360020 GCA_947184155.2 Cladocopium goreaui | reverse complement strand
GAGCCTCCAAAAGTGGTCCGAACCCCTAGTGTTTTTAACATTTTGACTTGGAAATGTGCTTCGCGCCACAACGGCGTGCACTTTTTCGACATCTTAAGTGCCAAAAGTGGTCCGCACTTGGTGTGTTTTTTACATTTTGACTTGGACATGTGCTTCGCGCCACAACGGTGTGCACTTTTTCGACATCGCAACTTCCAAAAGTGGTCAGACCCTGGTGTGTTTTGTACATTTTGACTTGGGGATGTGCTTCGCGCCACAACGGCGCGCACTTTTTCGACATCTGAAGCGCGTAAAAGTGGTCCGATCCTCTGGTGTTTTGTGCATTTTGACTTGGAAATGTGCTTCGCGCCACAACGGCGTGCAATTTTTCATGTCTCATCTCCCCATATGTCTCCGCGCCCGCCGCTTTAGCGAGCCTACTTTTCGACCCTCCGGAACCACAAATCATTGGAAAAACACAGTGAATCGCGACTTTCCTACCTTTTCGCGCATCTTCATCTTCTTTCTTCTGACTCTTTCTCTTCTGATTTTTCTCTTCTCTCTGCCTCTGCCCTGCTCTGCTTTTCATCTGTCCATATTGTCGGAAGTTTAGCTTCTCAACTTCCTTCGACAATATAGTTAAAGATATGTATCTATATATATATACACATAATAATTCCATGATATATATATATACTAAATAATCTCAATATACATATAGATTCATATATATATATATATGCATACTCTACCCAGCAATTGTGGGATATTGCGCTTTGGCTAGTGGTTGCCGAAGCATAATCGCTGCCCCTTGCTCAGCATATCTAGATCATTTGGTGGATTTTCCGCAAGGGTTCCTCCAAGATATTTTTTTCAACCAAAAGACTTCGCTAATGACATTTCAATATGTTTCATATATATGTATATTCGTATATATATAGTTATCATGTATAATAACTAGAACACCTATAATGACTAGAATTACTATAATAACTAGAACATAATTATCACAACTATATTGAACCCCACCCTTCGATTCCCCCAAGGTCCGCCTCTAAAGCCGCGTTTGCAAGAAGTCACCCCGCGGGCCCACTTTTTGCACCAAGATTCCAGCACCAGGATAGCCCTAAGTCAGTTGCTTTGGGTACATGCTGGGGTCAAAACACCACGTTTGTGAATCCCACACTGTTCTACACATGTACACACCAGAATCAACCCCATCCGCGTTGCAACAATGTGCTGCCCCCATTTACACGTTGCCTCGCAAACCCCATAACCTGATATTTATACATATATCTAACTATATGTATGTATTTATATATATATATATGTCTGTGTCTGTGTGTGTGTGTCGTGTCCCCCCTCCCTGAAACCTACCTTTTTGGTACCCGCCCTCGAGTCCAAGCCCAGAAGACTTTTTTCGATATCCGCCCCAACTCCACCCACGTCCGTCCGCAGCGGATATGCCTCGTTCCCTTGCTCTCTTCTCCTGTTCCAACCCACGCCTACCTTTCGATCTTTCACCCTTCCCTCTCAAGTGTCTTCGTTTCGGACTGCTACGTGCTTCGGCATGTTTGATTGTGGCATGTTTAAGTGTGGTCCTTTGCATACAAAGATGCGGTCCTTCCGGCATGTTTCTTTCTTCTTTCCGCGTGCTTCGGCCTGTTTGATTTTGGCAAGTTTAATTTTGGTCATTTGCATGCAAAGATGCGGTCCTTCCGGCATGTTTCTTCGTTCCGCGTGCTTCGGCATGTTTGATTTTGGCATGTTTGATTTTGACATGTTTAATTACTTTCTTCTGTCGGCCTGTTGCATTCCACACACACACACACACTTCCGGCCAGGTGCTGGTCTTGCTCGTCATCGAGAGGCAGGGCTGAACTGCGCTGCAGCAACGCCGTGCGGCGCAGACATGACAGATGCTGTTTCTTGCATGCAAACTTTCATCACGTCGTTCTGTTTTGGTCACTTTGGCCCAACAAGAAGTTGCAGACAACAGCTCTAGCACGCATACCACAACAACACAACTACAACTAGTCAGTCAAGGTAAAGATGCGGTCATAGGATCATCTCTTGTTGCTCTGGTCGTTTTAGCCCAACGTGGAAAGAAACGATCGGTGCAGTGTAATTCATTCCGCTTTGGTGACCTTAGCCCAACGTGGAAAGAGGCCGCCTCAGCAGACATTGCAGAGGATAGTGTAGCCATCACTACAACTACAATTAGAACCAGTCAGTGGACGCATACTACGCAACCACCAGCAGAACTAGTCAGTCAAGTTAGATTCGTCAAGGTGCGGTCATAGATCATCTATTGTTGCTCTGGTGGTTTTGGCCCAACGTGGAAAGAAACGATTGGAGCAGCGTAATTTGCGTTGGTGACCTTCGCCCAACGTGGAAAGAGGATGCGGTCCTTCCGGCATGTTTCTTCGTTCCGCGTGCTTCGGCATGTTTGATTTTGGCATGTTTAATTACTTTCTTCTGTCGGCCTGTTGCATTCCACACACACACACACACTTCCGGCCAGGTGCTGGTCTTGCTTGTGGTCGAGGGGCAGGGCTGAACTGCGCTGCAGCAACGCTGTGTAGCGCAGACATGACAGATGCTGTTTCTTGCATGCAAACTTTCATCATGTCGTTCTGTTTTGCTCGCTTTGGCCCAACGAGACGTTGCAGACAACAGCTCTAGCACGCATACCACTACAACACAACTACAACTAGTCAGTCAAGGTAAAGATGCGGTCATAGGATCATCTCTTGTTGCTCTGGTCGTTTTAGCCCAACGTGGAAAGAAACGATCGGTGCAGTGTAATTCATTCTGCTTTGGTGACCTTCGCCCAACGTGGAAAGAGGCCGCCGAAGCAGACATTGCAGAAGATAGTGCTACCACCACAAATACTACAAGTCCAACTATAGTCACAGTCAACTTAGATTTGTTTCGTGCAGCTATGGCGGTGCAAAAACTTGCTAATGGTTGGCGCGCCCGCCGTAAGAAGGACGGCAAGACGTTGAACGGACCGCTGCGCGCGACTGAAGTGGCCGCAAACGAAGATGCGCGGCAAATGGAGGAAGCAGCAGCCGTCTCCAGTGAACGCTTGCAAGAAGTTTTTGATAGACTATTGGGCTCGCTTTCTGCCCCGGACACGACCGCTGGACCGTCCGTGACCCAACATGGTTCCAATTGGCGTGCTCGTGTGAAAGTCGGCCGAGCAACTGTCAATGGTCCGACACGGCAGGCCAAAGCAGCTGCCGAAGAGGATGCGCGTTTGCTTCAGCAAGCGCAGCAAACGTCGACCACAGAGGTGCAGAAAGTGGCCCAACGGTTGCACGAAGATGCTGCAGGCGTGCGTGCTGCGGCGTCTGTCACCAAACATGGTTCAGGCTGGCGTGCCCGTGTCAGGAACCATGAGACAAGTGCTCCTACCAAATCATCTAAAGCAGTTGCTGAAGCTGATGCCCGTCAGCTGCAGGCTGCGTTGGAGATCTCGACTGAAGAGCTTCAGATGGTGGCTCAGCGGCTGCAGCAGGAGGCTGCTGATGCAGTCGCAAGGAGTAGCCGCGAAGCTCAGTTTGACGACGTCATTTTGACTGAGATGCGTGATGCATTGGGACTGCAGCGGCAGCAGAAGCGAGCCAGGCTGCGTGCGAAAAATGTCGCGGATGATTTCGACCCTGAGCTGGCCTCGAAGAGTGTGCAGCTTTTGGTCTCTGCTTTTCAGGATGTGGAAGCATTAGCACCCCGCAGCGAAGGTTCGTGGATGGTGGAATTGGGCTTTCACACTAGACTCGATTATGGCTCTCGGCCCGCATGGACAAGTGGCTTGGAGCGCGGCACGGCGCATGCTGGCTTGAAGAATTTAGGGAACAGCTGCTGGCTCAATGCCGTGTTGCAGTGTTTTCGGTGGACTCGCTCGCTGCACAATGCTTTCACTGCTCGGTTGATGGAATGCGAAGAATCGATTCTGGGATCGTTGGTGCAAGATGTTTTGCAGAAGCTTGCAAGCGACGACTGGGACTACGTTGCACCATTTGCTTTGCTCAATCAGCTGTATGCAACCTACCAAGGAAGATTTCGACCTGGTGAGAGCGCAGATGCAGCAGAAGCCTGTCGCTTGCTGTTAGACCGGTGTGTCTACGGCAGTGATATTGTACATTTACTGCCTACATCCATTGCACTCGCTCGGCGCGGCGTCACTCTCACGGAGTTGACGCGTGAGCATTTTGCAACATGCCGGCCGAGCAGTGATGTTGTCATTTTGGAAGTGCCGCCCGTCGATGGCGGCCGGATGAATTGGTCGCAGTTGTTGGTGACACCGCCCGCTGGTGAGGCGCCTGCCACGAAACGGTGTGGTTCATTTTTGTGCTGATAATGTTTAAGTTTGTTTGTGTCTGTCTCATGATCGCTGCATGTTAAGTTGTTGCGTTGTGCTTTCCTCAGGGCAACAACTACCTCTACACCGTTTCCGGCTTTGTGGCGCATGTCTCTGGAGATCATTTTGTGGCGTATGTGCGCGCCCACAACCAATGGCTACTATGCAATGATGCAACGGTCAGTGTCGTCTCTGTTCTGGGACCTGTTTGGCCTTGTCTGATTGTTTTGGAGAGATTACGCCGGCAGCAGCTGGCGCGGCCTGCGCGCCAGGCGCCGCCTGCGGGCAGCGACTGCCTCCGTCGCTTGCCGCGGTTGTTGCAGGAAACTGTGGCGCCTGGGCCTGATGCTCCTGGGCCGCGTGCGGCGGGAGCGCCGCCTGGGACTGCTGCTGCCAGGGCTGTTGGCTCGCGCCTTGGGCGCTTTGCAGCGGCGCTGCAGCGCAAGCGTCGAGAAGCCGGTCGCGCTCGTGCAGGTCAGCTCGGATGGGAGCGTTCTATTGCTCATTGCATCCAATCGAGTAAGACCGAGATTTGCCAACGATGGGTTTCATTGATCTGATCATCTGATAATTTTGACGGCAATAGTTTGTGGCTCTATGGTAGTTCAGGTTCCCATAGCTTGTGTCTTGCGATTGATTTGCATGTGCAGGCCGGAAGCAACAGCGCGCAGGCTCAACAGAAGTGTTGGGACTTTTCTTCCGTGAATTTCATGGTACTCATGTCATGAAAGTCTATAGAACCAGAATGCGGAAAGAGTGATGATGAGTGTCATTGACATGATTACGTTTCAATTCTGAGTAAAATGAGTAAGATTGATTTCCCCAGCGATAAAGATAGGTTTCATTGATCTGATCATCTGATAATTGTGATGGGAATAGCTTGTGGCTCTATCATAGTTCAGGTTCCCCTAGCAAGTGTTTTGCGATTGATTTGCATGTGCAGGCCGGAAGCAACAGCGCGCAGGCCGGAAACACTATCATAGTTCAGGTTCCCCTAGCAAGTGTTTTGCGATTGATTTGCATGTGCAGGCCGGAAGCAACAGCGCGCAGCCCGGAAGCAACAGCGCGCAGCCCGGAAGCAACAGCGCGCAGGCTCAACAGAAGTGTTGGGACTTTTCTTCCTTGAATTTCATGGTACTCATGTCATGAAAGTCTATAGAACCAGAATGCGGGAAGAGTGATGATGAGTGTCATTGACATGATTACGTTTCAATTCTGAGTAAAATGAGTAAGATTGATTTCCCCAGCGATAAAGATAGGTTTCATTGATCTGATCATCTGATAATTTTGATGGGAATAGCTTGTGGCTCTATCATAGTTCAGGTTCCCCTAGCAAGTGTTTTGCGATTGATTTGCATGTGCAGGCCGGAAGCAACAGCGCGCAGGCTGCAAGCAACAGCGCGCAGGCTCAACAGAAGTGTTGGGACTTTTCTTCCGTGAATTTCATGGTACTCATGTCATGAAAGTCGATGTTCCCATGGCAAGTGTCTTGCGATTGTTTTGCATGTGCAGGCCGGACGCAACAGCGCGCAGGCTCAACAGAAGTGTTGGGACTTTTCGTCTATCGAACCACAATGCGGTAAGAGTGCTGATGAGTGTCATTGACATGATTATGTTTCAATTCTGAGTAAAAAGAGTAAGATTGATTTCGATTGTGATAAAGCTAGGTTTCAGCTGTTAATTTTGATGGGAAAAACTTGTGGTTCTATCGTAGATCCGGGTCCCATAGCAAGAGTCTTGCGATTGATTCGCATGTGCAGGCCGGCAGCAACAGCGCGCAGGCTGAACAGACGTGTTGGAACTGTTTCCTTCCGTTTATTTGAGTTACTTATGCGGAACTAGTCATGACGATTGTTTCCTTATAAGACTGTCTGACTCATGGTTGACTCAATGTGGGAAGACTGTGGTCGCGACGATAAGTGGGAAGACATGGCACAAACCTCGTCACAAGATCTTGATCACAAGATGTGAAATTAATGTTGCAGATCCGCGCAACAGTTTCTTTGTGAGTCACATCAGTATGACTGAAATCTGTGTTGCTCGCGCAGGCGCAACGGAGAAGGACGACCGTGCAGGTCGTACCCGAGAGAGCCGTGCAAGGCAGTCCAAAGCTTTTGGTGGCAATGGATCTTCCAATATGACTGGTTCACGAGATGACAAGTGGGCTGACGAGGACAATCCGTTCCTCAGATTCAAAGAGAATCATGCCCTGCACCGCACGCGGGAGACTGAAGCGTTGCGGGTCTGGCCGATGGAGGCACTGGTCATGCCTTGTCAACCATGTCATTTGTGCGATGCTGGCTTTGATGATCGCGCGAGTCTACTGGAGCACATTGTCAAAGAGCATGGTGGTTTGCAGAAATATCGGAATGCTATGCTATGCTTGCAATCGTTGTGCCCGCATGTCGTAGTTGGCAGTGAAGTGCGGTACTATGTCAGCAACTACAGCACTTTTCTTCGGCATGCCAGCATGGATTGGGAAGGGCCACATCTGACCGACCTCCGCGGCGGGCGCGGGTGCGCATTTTGCGCCCGATGGTTTTGGTCGGAGGAGATGTGGCCCGTGCAGCTCGCAGGTGAGCAATGCTTCATGCAGAACTCACCTGCCGTTTGGACGCTGTTGTCTGTGGATCGATACCACCAACGCTGGCCGAAGATCCCTCTGACAGAGCTGCAAGCGTCCGGCGTCCAAGTTTGCTGCCCTGACGGTTCCTCGCAGTTGGTTCTGCTACACAAACGGCAAGTGTCCGCAGCTGCGGCACGCGGCCAGGAACCCGTCCATGTGTGCAGCGATTGCCATCAAGCATTCGCTCCGAAGAAGCCGCGCCTCTGCAAGTTTGCTCTCGCGAACGATCTCTGGCTGGGACGCATCGATCCATTGCTGTGGGATGCCAACATGACCCACGAGATGTGTTTAGCTCTTGCCCGCACCGTTGCCACAAAAGTGGTGCTTCGAGCTGGTGGTGCGCAAACGGCACAGGCGACCACCGAGCGGCAATGGGACCACGTTTACCAGCAGACTGGTTACGTGGGTTCCTCGGTGCTCTTCCACAATGGCGACGCCAAGCACGCTCTTCAGTCTCTGCCTCCTGAGAAGCTCAACGACGCATTGGCCATTACGTTCTGCACCGATCTGCCTGTCGAAGATGATGTTGATCATGGCCGTGAAGCAATCCGGAAGATCGTGCAGCTCCGTTTGCGGAAAGATCGTTTTCTCCAGCAAGCTCAAGTTCTACAGGACACAAATGTGGTGTATGCTGGAGGAGTGACGCAGATCGACAGCGAACGCTTGACTGCATGGCTTGGTGGCGAAGATGATGTTGTTCCGCCGGTTGTTCTGGATTGTGTTTTGACCGTGCCAGTTGGTCGCGATGGGCCGGGCACCATGCGGCAAGAAGGGCCCGCCCAGGCCACTGACGGTCACGTCTCGTGCAGTCAAGATGAAGTTGTCTTTGCGACGGAGCCGGAAGTGAAGGACTTCAATGACGACGAGACTGATGTGTCCAGTCGTGTCGCAATCATGTTGCAGAAACTGGAAGAGTTGGAAGCGGCTGGTGCCCGTTCTGTTGCCGTTGAGATGGCGTCGTTGATGGAAGATGATGCGGTGTTGCTGGATCATTTAGGCCGCAGAAGAATTCAGAAACTTTGTGATGAGATTCAAGAGACCTGCCGCAAGTTGTCCACTCAAGACATGCGTCGCAAATTGGAGGTGGAGCTTCGTGATGCTGTGATGGGCAAATCCCCTTGGCTATTACCTGAAGAAAATGCACCAGAAGAGCAGTCACAGACATACGAAGCGCAACACCTCATGGTTGCTCGTGACAAGAAGCCACTTAGTCTCTTCGATTGGAAGATTTGGAGCATGGCCAAACCTCGGCTCTGGCGGTATGGTGACGCTTCGAATCTGTTTGACCGCGAAGAACCTCTGTCGACTGCAGAATGGACGGCGTGTATGCTACGGCGTGAGGACGTGGGCGGTTGAATTGTTTGTTTGTGATTGTTTGGGGTTTGCGGGTGATGATAAAGTCAATTTTCTGTTTCCGTTTGCATTTTAGTTTCAGCAAATCAGGAGATGGTGTATTCTCTGGACAGTGATGAGACTCCATACACGGCCCCTGTCAAGAATCGATTTACAGGAGATTGGGTGGCTTTGCACATGATGTCAACCATTTGTCGTCTGACCGATCAACGCAATGCTTCGTACAACTTTTTGAAAAATGGTGGTATGGCTTTCGCGAAGAACCTGCAAGAGTTGCGAGCATCAGATTTAGCACTTGCTGCCAGAGTGGTTGAACCAACGTGGGGTGACTCTCTGCAGCAAGTGCTGAAGAATGATGCTGTGCCTCGGAAGGTCAAAGCTTGCTTCGAGGCGATGCAGGCTGCGTCCGCCAATGTTGTCGGCACAGATGGACATCGTAGACATTGTCGCCACGAAGGGTGGGCTTACATGGAGATGTTTGGTCCTCCGTTGGTTTTCTTGACGCCGAATATTGCAGACACTCAGCATCCTTTGCTCTTGGTCATTCAAGGAGAAACAGTGGATCTGGGCGGAGTGGCAGCTGACATGCCAGAGACGCTGCCGAAGTACCGGGATATGATGCGGCGCCTTGCCCAAGATCCGGTCGCCCAGACTCTGCAATTCGAGTTTCTGATGCGTTTGTTCCTGCAGCACGTGCTGAACGTTCGCCCCGAGACGTTGGATTGTCGCCGCGGCGGTGTGCGCGCGTTTGCGCGAGAGTGGTGCAGCGATGGGGCGGCCGCTGCATCCACGGGCGCCGGCATGTTGGGCCCGGTCGCCGCTTTCCGCGGCGAAATCGAAGCCCAAGGGCGCGGCTCCTTGCATCCGCATGTTCTGGTCTGGTTACTATGCGGTCATTTGGATGTTATGGGACAGCTCGCAGATCTTTTGAAGCACAACAAAGTGGAACTCCAACTACGTTTGAAGCATTTTATGCAAATGGTAGTTGCCAGTTTCGAGTCTTTGTCGCAAGCCTCCGTGCAAGCGGCGCCACGCCTCTTCGACGGCAACTCCATGTCGAAGAGCGTTGGCATCAGTCAAGTGGCCCGCAACCTGTCGAAGTACGACGGCGGCAGTGATTTGATCTTGCTGCGAGAAATGCCGGAGCTGACAACCGAACAGCAGCAGTACTTGGAGTCCGCTGCAGAAGCTGACTGGAGACGGCCGCTGGTGCCGGTGGATGATGGCTCAGGTTTGTTGCCCAATATTTTCAGTCAGCCAATCAACAACTTGGCGGTGGCGCAAACACCGCAGTATCGGCTGCGCAGTGTACTCTGCGCAGCCGATACTGCGGACATTGACGCCGCAGCGTGGCAGCTCGCATTTGCAGAGGCAGGGCATCGATGGAAAAGATTTGATTAGAGTCGTGCCATATAATGGTTTTGTTAAGAATGGCATGTGTTGAGATTTGTTGCTCGAGTGCGTAATGCTGTTCAGGACTTGCATAGTCTGATGCCGACGCTGCTACGGCATGCCTGCAGCGAATCGTGCTACAAATATTCTGATGCGAGCTCCGTGCGCTTCAAGATCTGCAGGCATGGCTTCTACCACGTGGTGAATGTCTTCGAAGGTTGTCGTGTGCGACGCAAGGGCAAGGCATTGCGTCCAAGCATTCACATTGGATCAGAAGCAGAAGCTGATTACGGCATGCAAGGTCGCATGCGCCCTATTCAGCTGACGCCTTTCGAGTGTCAGACTTGTTATGGCGGCTTGGTCGCCGGTCGTCACAACTTGGATTTGCAAGATATGAGGCGTGTGCTTGATCCTGCACTGTGGTTAGATTCCGACGAGCATTTGCCCCATGTTGGCTTCACTGATTCCTTGGGTTACATGGCTTGGTATGAATGGAATGGCAAAGCTTATGAGGTTCGTTCTGACGCGCCGACTACTGCAGTGTCATGGTTAAGTCGCAGAGATTGGGCGCCAGACTTTCGATCTGCTTGGCTGACGGCTCATCAACAATTCATGGAGAAAGAAGGCGAGCCTGTCACCAGCGACGCACAAGATGAGGACGCGCCAATGCCGCCAGCAGAAGACCAAGAACAAGATGTGCGCATGGCAAACGCGGAAGACACAGACGATGCCACCGCTGAACTCACACGAGCCATCCGCTGCGGTATCAGTGAAGCATTCTGTGATGGCATCAACAGCGGCTTCTACATCAACAGCTATACCACCAAGCCTGGACCTGGTTTAGCTGGTATGTTGGAAGAGCTCCAAAAAGGACTGCAGAAAGTTGTATATTGTTTTGGAACTTTCTGTTTTCCCTGTATGCATTCATAGAGAAGATGTTTTGTTTTTTAGTTCGATGTTGCTGTTGCTGTTGCTGTTGCTGTTTTTGTTGTTGTTGTTGTTGCTGTTGTTGTCTTTAGGTTGGAACGTTGACTCAATGTGAGAAGACGTCTTTTTGTTGCTGGTGATGTTGTAGTGCGGGCCACGTTGCAACGTTAACTCAATGTGAGAAGACGTCTGCCACGCATCCTCCATATATATATGTGTGTGTGTGGTGACATATGCATGTCCGAACACGTCTTCTTGTTGCGCAAGCATTGAGCGATTGGAGAATGAACGGCAGGAGCGCGAACAAGACCGTGAGAAGCAGGCAGAAGCTGCGCGCGCGGCTGGAGAGCATGTTGCAGGCAGACGTGGTGTGCTTTTTGCCGAAACATTGAAGACATTGTCTCGCCTGTCGTCTTCCTATCGTCGATGTCATTGGAAAAGTGCCAGTGAACTCATCTTCCCTTTGTTGTTTCAGCACATGACCTTTGCGTCGCATCGCACCTGGAAGCTATATGTGAAAAAGGCAATTTTTTTCGCTGTGGAAGCTTGGAGGCAGCAGTATGGCGAGAGTGTTTTGCGACCGAAGGAGAATCTGGATGTTGCTTCTGATCCAGTGGTGTTTCGTCGCGATGGCCTTGATCCAGTGACCTTGGTTGGTTGGAAGAAGGTTGCACGCGTAGACCAAGAAACTGGTGAGAGTGTCTATGTTTATGTTGGTCCTCATGGGCAAAATTGTGCTGATTTGGACGAAGCATTTGCTGTGTACGATTCATCGGTTGATTTGGACAGAGGTGGTCCAGGGAAAAAGGCCCAACAAAAATTGACATTCATAGAAGAACTGTTAAAGATTCACCAGGTGACAGAAACCGTGGCACGAGACGACACTGAATCGGGTGAGGCCACCAACTTGAGAGCTTTGCAAGCTACTGGAGAAGATGTTGCTGTTCTTGAGGGATCATCTTTGTTGAAGTCATCGAGGCCGTTGGCAGTGACTACAAGCAGTCTGGAGGATTATCTGTTTCGTGGGTCACATCCTTTGCTTGCAGGCCAGATGGGTCTTTTCTTGTTCTTTTTTGTGTTTTTTTTGCACGAGTAGTTTTTGGAGTTTGCATCAAAGTTTCGAAGTAGGAAGGTGTTACACTGTGTGTTTTCGTCGTCGCAGGATTGAGTTGGTCAACATACGGTATGTGGGTCTACCGCATCGAGTTGCCGCCGCGCGCAGAGCGGTCGGTTCGAGCAGCCATACCTCGTTATGTTGATGTGTACTTCGACCCAGCCTACAAGTTGTACCAGACTCATGCCCAACGCATCAGTACTGAGCCTCGTGTTCCTATGTTTGAAGGCTTCACAATGCCTCCGTTGACTTTGGACTCTGAGCGCAACGCTATGTACAAACAGGTGCAATGTCGTCCTACCGCAATCCTTGCCGACGAGAACGTCGAGCAGGATGCGGAGACATTGGTGTTGGAAGCTTTTAAGCACTATTCCACACCAAAAAAACGCGTCCCTGGAGAGGATATGTCGGAAACGGCTGCCGTTGCCTTCACCCGATCTTTGCTTGAATGGCAGGATGACATGAAACGAGAAGCAACGATCGCCAGATACCGCTTTGCTGCCCGTCAACAATATCCGTCTTTATGGGAGACAGCTGAAATGGTTGCTTTGCTGGAAGAGAAGTTGAGTTTGGCGACAGGCACCACAGTGACAACTCCAGACACAGACCCTGATCGGTTGAAGCCACGGTGCACTGCAGCACAATATTCTTCTATGTTGGCCGAAAGTCGTATTGCGCATCTGGAGGGATTGGCGCGAGCCAGGCAACAGAAACCGAAGCGGCGCCGCGACACTGATGCGCGGCTCTATGAAGAGTATGTGAAGATCACCACGGCTGGAGAGAAGGACGACGATGAGGCTGCTGACAATCCAGAGGAAGAGATGGAAGTTAGTGTTGCGACAAAGCCATCGGAAGTCTTTCAACCCATCGTGTTCCAAGCGAACGCAGAAGAGCAGAAGAAACTGTTGCTGTTCGAATGCCAAGGGCGACACAATCAGTACACAAAAGATTTTCTGGAGGAGGCGTGGATCAAGAATGATTTGTTCGAAGCGGCTGCTAAGTGGAAGAGCTGCAGCAAACACGACCTGCATGCCGTGTTTCATGCATTGAACAGCTTGTCACCAGCTGCTTGGTTTGTGTTCACAAAGAACTTTTGTTTAATGTTTCTGTGTCGTTTGAAATCTGTGATTGAAATTATGCGTTGGTGGCCGTCAGAACATTGCTGATCAGGACCGAAGAGCAGACGTCTTGGATGGACCACGTACCGGAGCAGTCGCAGAAGAGGAAGCAGCGCCCATGGACACGGGCGAGGACGACCGCCACGTCTTTTTGAAGAAATGTTTACCTCGACTGCCTGCTGATTGTGTTCGCTTCAGCCAGCAACGGGTTTACAGCAAGCCTTCTGACTTAGTGAAAGCTATGATTCAAGCATTGCCTGCCAACAGGCGCTTGAACGAGGACCAGGAAATTTTCATGATGCGCTTTGCCGAGGTGCTCGACGTTGTCTACGAGCAAGAAGTCGCAGAGCAGCCGCCCGACAAGCGACATGTGTACCACATGCTCCTTCTGGGTCAAGGCGGCTCTGGCAAGACGCACATCGTGCAGAATATCATTTTTCCAGTGGTCCATTTCATTTGGCCAGCAGACAATGAGGCAGAGACCCTGATGGTTGTGGCCGCCAAGAATGCGCAGGCCAAAAACATCTCCACAGAGCAGGTGCGGGCAAGGACATTACACGGAGCCGCGCTGCTCGGTGTCCAGTCCCTGACCAACAGCAACATGGCGGCCGGCTCCAAAGAAAACGCGCTACAAAAACTCTGGGGCTCGGTTCGCGTGTTGGTCGTGGAGGAGATCAGCATGGTATCTGCTTTGTTGTACAACATGTTGGACTATCGAGCGATGCTGGGTCGTCGTGTCGTTTTCAAAGTGGACCGACACACCTACACAAAAACTGGTTGTGCTTTTGGTCGCGTGCCGATTGTTCTGCACCTTGGTGATTTCTTTCAGCTTCGTCCTACTGCGCAGTTGTCGTTGCTGGACGACTTGGAAGCGAAGGACGACGATGGGAATTATGTCTATCAGGACGTGCCAGCAGAGGTGCAGCATGCACAGCAACTTTTTGGCTCGATTCCAGATGTTTTCGAGCTCCGTGGCACAATGCGATTCAAACCTGGTGACCCTTTGATTGACATTTTGCAGCACATGCGGTTTGGCAAACGCTTTCCCGATTCGTTGTGGGCAAGGTTGCAGGAAAGGTTTGCGGTAGATGTTTCTCCTGGTGTGCAAGATGCACGGTTCGACGAAGCCAAGTTTCGCGAAGGATACGGCATGTCGATTTACTGGGCCTCTTTGGGTCGCATGATGTGCCGCAGAGCGCTCATGGATGCTGTCCGCCTGGCACATCCATTAGTTTTGCTTCAGGCAGCTGATGTGTGCAGTGACCTGGACAAGGAGACTGCTTTCCGCTTCTTGAACCGTCCGAATCCCTACCGCACTGGTCATATGCATGGAATCTTTCCCTGTCATGTCGGCATGCAGGTGCGACTTATCGCGAAGTTGGATGCTGACAAAGGAATGATTCAAGACACCGTTGGCACCATCATGGATTTTGAGTTTCACAGCCAAGATCGCCGACGCTATTCTCACTGCGCTGGTGGAGATCTGTTTTCGCCACGGTATTTGCCGTCAGGCATTTGGCTGTCCATTGATGGTTTCCAGGGATGTTCTGACTGGATGAATTTGATGGACTTATGCCGGCAACATGTCCCAGATGATGCAACGGCCGAAAAGTTGGCTCGCAGCTTCTGGTTTTTGCCTGCGGAAGAAATTGTCGTGAAATTCTCCAGCACGCAGAATTACCAGGTGCGCCGCTGTGGATTCAGGATGACGCATGCAAACTTCTTTACAAGCACAGGGTCGCAGGGTTTGACTTTGCGGAAAGGCACAGTGGTTGATTGTGCGCGTTTGCCAGAGATGGACGACGACAATTGGTGGCTCCATCTTTACGTCATGTTCAGCCGCGTGACGGCTTTGGGTGATTTATTATTGCTACGTCCACCGCCACGGGATGTTCTCGAACGTGGGCCACCAGCAGCGATCGCTGAGAAAGTTGCCGCATTTCAGAAGCGAGCAGAAGAATGTCGACAAGGGACATTTTCTAAGTGCCAACGTCGCACTGAACCATAGCTTCTGGTCGTTAGCTTCCTTTCGGCTTCCTGTCATGGGATGGCACACTGTCAACAGCTGTCGTGGGCGCATTGATGCAATGTGCGAAGATGATGCCTGCGATAGCGAAGTTTATACTAACAGCTTGTGTCGGCACATTGATGCGCTGTGCGAAGATGATGCTTGCTGAAGAGAGTTTATCAGAGTGCGACAGTTGTTACGAGAAGGAAGTGTGTCATCCGATGAATTGAGGCGAGGTAGCTACCATTATTTGTATTTTGCTCTACTGCCTTATGATGCCATGTAGGCAGATGTCGCGAGAGCTTCATGTCATGGGATGGTACACTGTCAACAGCTGTCGTGGGCGCATTGATGCAATGTGCGAAGATGATGCCTGCGATATTGAAGTTTGTGTTAACAGCTTGTGTGGGCACATTGATGCACCGTGCAAAGATGATGCCTCTCCTCTTGAAGAGAGTTTATAACACTGCGACAGTTGTTCGAGAAGGAAGTGTGTCATCCGATGGATTGAGGCAAGGTAGTTTCCATAGCTCCTGTGGCCACATTGAAGCACTGTGCGATAGTTGATGCGAGAAGCAAATGCGTTATCCGATGAATCATAGCGGCAAAACTTCGAAAGGTGCAGCTGTGTTTGTTGCTCACGCGCTTGTCTGCACCGGTGTCGTGGGGCAGTAGTTGACAAGCCAAGAGGAACAGGAGCGTTGTAGGCTAAATTCTGCACTGCCCATGGACAGCTGTTTTGTTGCAATTTCAGCGTGATCGCATCTTCTGATACTACCTGCCAGGTACTGACCTCATCGCGTACATGGTCCACGCCGACACCCGCACTCACACACACACACAGACACACACATACACACACGTACACACACACATACACACACACACAGACAAACACCACACACACACACACAGACAAACACACACACACAGACAAACACACACACAGACAAACACACACACACACACACACACACACACACGCACGCACGCACACATACACGCCCACACACACACACACACCCACACACACACACACATCATCCAAACGCCAGTCGTGGGCCATCCGTTTTCGTGATGGTCTGCGCTGTACGTTTGCGGACACATAATCAATGGTCACGCATCGATTGCCCTTCGCCGCACTTCCTGGCGTGGGGCATCTTTGATCGTGGCCGCACACCACACACACATACTCGCACACACACACACCTCACACACAAACACAACTCATCCATACACAACTTACTCACACATACTCGTCCACACATAACTTACTCCACACCAATCCTTCACCATCTCTTTTCTCTTTCTTGCTTACCCCATGCCGTCTTTGCCTTTCTTTTGTTGCTTGTTGGAAGAAGTTGACTTGTGGGGTTATCCGGTCCTTTAATGCTGGGACCTGGGAATTTGCGAATTGTTTTTTAAGCGATCTCTTGTTTCTTTAAAATCTGGTGGGGGATGAATCCAATGGCCAACGAATGGAACAGCAGGAAGCAAAACCAAAGTGGTCTGCACTGGGTCAGGTGTCACACAATTAAATTTGACAGCAGGGTATGGTGAAATGTGCGTAAATTGCAATTGCACACCGTCAACACATCCCACACTGACACTGAGTCATGTAATGTTTACTCATGTCTACTCAGCTTACTCAGTACATGAGTTGATGAGTTGAGCAATGATGTGCATGCTCAGGAGTGGTGGTGCTTCAGGCTGAAGAAGGCAGGGCGTGCATTGAAGCAGCCCTGCATTGAGTGATGTTGTCGTGCACGTTGTGCGGCAAAAAGTGGAAACCATCGGATCTTGGAAGCCTAGGGCCTATAGGCCTAGGGGCCTAGTGACTATAGTGATAGGACCGGACAGGACCGGATTCGTGGTGATTCTTTTGGGGTTGAGGGATTGAGAACAGGACCTGAAAGTTGAAAGCTGAAAGCTGCTGTCAATCAATGATATTTGATTTGATTCTCTCTAGGACTCAGAATCTATAGGCTACAGACTATAGACTAGAATCTATAGACTATAGACTTGACTTGACTATATAGACTGTACACTGTACACTGTAGAGCTACAGATTATCATACGTCAAAAGTAATAGGTCATATCATAATTGTCATAATCATTGTTACAACCTTATTATAGTATAGTAATCATAGTCATAGTCATAGTCATGGTCAATATAATAGATTCATACCAGTAGTAATAGTAAATAGTAGTACGCACAGTGGCGGAAGTTTCAGAGTTCAAGGGGTAGGACTACGAAACCTATACTACTACTATAGGAGAGGTTGTTTGTTGTGAATCATGGGTGACAGAGCGAGCCCACTGATGCATCCAAAGGTGGTTGGACTGTTGGGCTATCTATCTATTTGTGCGTCTGTCTGCCTATCTGTCTTTCTATCTATTTATCTATTCTATTTCTATTCTTCTGTCTAGTCCAGTCTATCTATCTGTCTCTGTGAGCCTATCTATCCATCCACCCATCTATCTATCTATCTATCTACCTATCTATCTATCGATCGATCTATCTATCTACCTATCTATCTATCTATCTATCTATCTATCTATCTATCTATCTATCTATCTATCATCTATCTGAGTCTGTCTATCTGAGTCTATCTATCTATCTGTCCAGTCTATCAATTTATCTATCTGTCTGTCAGAGTCTTCTGTCAGTCTAGCTAGCTGTCTGTCTGTCGGCCCAATCTTTCTGTCTATCTGTACCTACCTTAATTATCCATCTATCTGTTTGTATGTCTATCTGCTAGCTAGCTGCTAGCTGCTATCTGGCATCTGTCTACATATCTTTCTGTCTGTCTGTCTGTCTACCTATCTTTCTGTCCATCTGTCACTATCCGACTATCCAACTATCTATGTGTCTATCTATCTGACTCTATCTGTCCAACTATCTATATCTATCTATCTACCTGAGTCTATCTTTGTGTCTATCTATCTATCTATCTACCTGTCTATCTACCTGTCTACCTGCTATTTGTCTATCTATCTACCCGTCTATCTATTTGTTTTTCTATCTATCTTTCTGTATATAGTCATAGTCGAGTCGGGTCTATCTGATCTATCTGTCTCACTGTCACTATCACTTCCTGTCTACTTATCTTTTTTGTCTGTCTATCTGCCTCTCTATCGGTCTTTCTATCTTTCTGCTTATCTATTTGCCTATCATGAATCTATCTATCTAATCTGTTCATCTATCTGATCTATCTGATCTATCTATCTATCTATCTATCTATCAAGCAATCCATCTATCCGATAGAATGAATTTAGCCATCGATCTATCTATCTTTCTTTCTTTCTAGCTGATCTGTCTACTTTCCAACCCATCTACCTATGTTTCTATGAATCTATCTAATCTAATCTAGCTGATCTAGCTGACTATCTTTTCTGCCGGCTGCCACGCTTCTGCCACATCTTGGCTTTTAGATTGTCCATATTGTCTGAAGTGTCTGAAGTTTGACTTCTAAATTTCCTTTCTGTGATCAATAGATTCATCATATTGAATCATATTCTCATACAGCGTACTGTACTGTACAGTCACATTGGAATTTTTGGTAAGCACAGGACCTTGGCTTGGCCGGCCCGCTCTCTTGTCACTTTGGGGCACAGTACAGCCATGTCAATAGCAAGTCACAGTCATTAGATTCAGATCCTGACACCACCTGCGCGAGAGACAGAACATCTGCCTTGGCAATTGCAAGGTTTGATAGTTTGATTGGGATCAATCAGAATCAGAATGGAATCAGTGCTGCTCAGTGATCTCAATGATCACTGGAATGTCCGCAACATTGTAACATTGACATTGCAACGAAGCCGTATCTCAATTCGTTGAGTATTGAGTAGTAGTCGTGAATATCATGAAGCAGCAGCCGTGTTGGACCGAACTGTCTTCATCTGACTCTGACTCCATCTGGTTTCGCTATGGCCGCTATGGCTGTGGCGGCTGTGGTTTGCTTCCATCTACAGTGCGGTTCCCGTATCCACCACACATCAGCAGGGGATGATAGCCCTGCTGATCTGTGTGGTGGATACGGATGACTCCATCTGGTTTCGCTCTGGCTGTGGTTTGCTTCCATCTACAGTGCGGTTCCCGTATCCACCACACACATCAGCAGGGGATGATAGCCCTGCTGATCTGTGTGGTGGATTCGCTCTGGCTGTGGTTTGCTTCCATCTACAGTGCGGTTCTCGTATCCACCACACACACATCAGCAGGGGATGATAGCCCTGCTGATCTGTGTGGTGGATACGGATGTCCATGGTGAGGCCTTTGCCCTTGAATCTCTTTGCTGCCGCTGCAAACTCTGGATCTCAGTCAGTACTCAGTAGGGGCTCATATGCTGTCAAAAACCATTCCAAGGGTTCCAATGTGTCAGGGTCAAACATCTTGACCAAATCTATGAAGCGGAAGCGAGCAGCATCTGCAGCAGCTTTCTGAAGTTCATCGCAGGGAACATCATCGACCCCCATCCAATGGGACCTCAAAGTCACAGGTGTCCAATGCGTCTCAACGGTCATTCTCTCACTCGGTCAAGCTTTCGTAGATTTTTCTGATGTCTGATGGACGAAACTGCATTGGCCACAACGGCCACAAGCTGAATGTTCTCAGGGCTGACTTGCCTGAGGCCAGGTATTTGCTTTTGCAACCAAATACAGATTGAGATTTGAAGTTTTGCTTTTTATATGTTCCTTTTGCCTTTGCTTTTGTATTGTTTTTTGTGTTTTTTTTTGTTTTTTTTGTTTTTTTTTGCTTTTTGATTTGTTTTTTTTCTGCTTGCTTTTTTGGTTTACATTTTTAAACAAATTTTTGAGGAAAACACATATTCCATTGTTTTATAGGATCTGGCTGGAAGCGGTGAACATAAGACTAACTCCAGTTTTTTCATCACCATAAACCTATAGTTAGTTATTTCAACAAAATTAGCCAACTTAGTCGACTTAGCCTAATTCCAACTCTTGAATCCCAATTTATATCCCCATCAAATTGTTCGTGTCCCCTCAGGTTTGGTGCTTAAATCACCAAAATATCCCCACTTCCATGGGCAGGTGTCGGAAAGCCATCAGCGCAATACAGTCCATAAAGTATCACCATGATACCCTCTGGTAAACTAACATAACTATGGAAAATCACAAGTTTTAGTGGGTAAATCCACTATTTCTATGGCAATTTTCAATAGCTATGTTAAATTAAATTACCAGAGGGTATCTCCATT
The DNA here is from genome assembly GCA_947184155.2 of Cladocopium goreaui. Classification (NCBI taxonomy): domain Eukaryota; class Dinophyceae; order Suessiales; family Symbiodiniaceae; genus Cladocopium; species Cladocopium goreaui. The sequence goes on along the minus strand of CAMXCT020006712.1, from coordinate 339,915 downwards.
CAATCCCATGCCATCACATGTCTTTTATACTTAAATCCCATGGAAATCACCATCTGTTTTCAGTTTTCCTCGGTGAAATCCCATGAAAATCACTAGTTTTCCTCGGTGAAATCCCATGGAAATCACCATCTTTTGCTTCCAATCTGGGCGCGTCAGGTGATCGGTGAGCTGACGGCCGCCATGCTGGCGGGCTCCGCGCTGCACCGTGGCATGGCCACCATGGTCTCCTGGCACTGGGCGGTGGGAAGAGAGTTGTCTCAGCATCAAATTGATAGGTTTCATGGTGATTCAACGGTGATTGAATGGGATGCAATGGGATTGAGACTTAATGCTGGTTGGTGGTTTGGAACATGAATTTTATGACTTTCCATATGCTGGGAATTTCATCATCCCAACTGACTTTCATATTTTTCAGAGGGGTAGGCATACCACCAACCAGTAATTGGATTGAAAAAAAATCGGACTTCATGGGAGGTGATTTGATGTTCTATTGGGATCTAATGAGACTTCATGGGATTTTTCATGTGTCTTAATGGGATGTTAATAACTATAGAAGCCATGGAACATGTAAATGTGATTTACCCAACAAGAATGGGGGGATTGAATGGGATATGACCAAGAGAACTCTACCCCGTCAATTAAAGGTGGTTTTTCGTTGGTTTAATGACTACCCCGGATTAAACTCGCCCAATTGACTTTAGTACTGTCCAAAAAACTGGGGACAAAGTCAGAGGAGACTTATTAATCTTAACTAGTCATTAATGATTAGTAATGATGACTAATTAGTTTGGCTTCAATGGGATTCAAATCCCATTACCCTTGAATTAAGAGTGATGTTTATCGGATGCTATGGGATGATGACTAAAAATGGTGATGTCTTGTGAAATTCAATGGGTAATGGGATTTAATCAAATGTTTATTGTGATTATATCATACCCTCTGGTGTTTATCAGTGTGATATGGGTAATAGATATAGATAAAGATCCCAATAAACATAGGGTAATGGGATATATCAGTGTGTTTTTTGTGAGTTTACGGGATTCAAGAATACCCTCTGGTTATGACTAACATAGCCATGGTATAGATGGCCCATAGAAATAGATGGTTTACCGAACTCAAACATGGTGATTTTAACCATGGCAAACTGTGAATGTCATAACCAAAGGGTAGGTGTTTTCTATGTGATTTACGGTGAGAACTTGCAAACTTGGAGGATCACCCCCTACGTGTGGATGTGAATCCATCATCCCTGGCGGTTCCAACTAGTCTCTCCGGTTTCTTGTCGCGGAAAAACATATTTTTTTACCATGGGTTTCTGGTGGAAACTGATTTACGTTCATGGTGGGTTGTCTATATATATATAATTATATTTATATGTCAAATTACTGGAGGGTCATTCAGAAGTGTGTACAGGCAGTCAGGTAGTCAAACCTGGGAAAATCCAGCATTTTTTGAAGTTTACTTTTTGCACTGGTGAATATCTCTCTGCATGCTGATGATCTCCCCATTTTATCCCCACTTGTGTTGGCCAGTCTTCATGTATTTGCCTTAATACGTGCTCAACATCTGTCCTGAGAAGGTGTTTGTATCCCACATGAACTATCCCTGACAGTCTCGAAAAGGTATATCTACCAATTTGCTGGATAACATACCTTTGACATGGACCAATACCAATAACCTTCTGGTAATTTACCATAGCCATGGAAAATCACAATTTTTAACTAGGCAGATCATCATGTAAAAATCATCTATGGGTCATGTTCCATAGCTATGTTATATCAATAACCATAAGGTAATCATGGAGGTTGTTCCAGCACGCTTTGGATCCGAAAGAGTTGATCTTGTGGCCACACGAGGTCTTGAATTTGGTGAGCCACACCACGAGCCATGCCTATGACACCAGTACAGAGCTGCTTGGCAGATTTCTTTAAGGCCCTCTGAAACATGGGGATTTACCTATATTTGGCTCATTGGTAATACAATTGGCAGTCCTTGATATTCCATACATGGAGGCTATGGAGAGAACAATTCCAGCATCCGGATTTGACTAGACAACGAGTACCTGAAGAGTTTGGGAGAGTTTCGGAGCACCAGACGCAGCCATTTGGCCTTGGTTTATGAAGTTGCAATGGCTAGGGCTTCGCGGATGACTAGCTCCCCCTCATAAAGCCTGGCACAATGAGGTAGATCCATTCATGGGGCACCAGGGCTTTGAGGGATGTGATTCTATTGAACGGATGGTTGTTGACAGATGGAAGTGATGTAATTAAGCACCTGGATTGGCGCATATTGGCGCGATTTAGAAGACAGGGAGAATTTGGAAGACCTGGAAATGGCTCAAGTCTAGATACTTAGGACTCACCATTTAGGAGACATTTTGGGCACGAAATGTTGAGCCCTGTACCCATCCAGGCTGCTTCAGAATGAGAATCAGGTGATCCTCAATCTCATGAGCCTATTGCTAGGGTTGAAGAATGGAGTCTCTCAAAATCCAAGCAAGGGGTTTCATAATTTTATTTTTAACCATTAAATCCTCGGAATGGCAGGTATACCATGTTTGCTAGACGCGCCCTTAAATGCCAGGCGTAATGTTTGGTGATTTGAAATACCTCGTTTTAACGGTGGATTTTCCCTCAAACTAAAAATATATATATATAATATACAATCCATTGAAACCGCAGAATGGTTGATTCGCCCATGATATCAGGGCTTAAAGTCGCACCGTTTCACTCCGTTCGAAAAACAGAGGCGCTGGTTTGACTTGTACCACAAGGGCTCTCGGCAGGAGATCTACCACTGCAGCATTCCAAGGCGATTTTCCGTTTTTTTTTTTCCGGATGAGTTACAAAAGCCAAACAAAATATGATATTTGAAAATATATGGGATATGTAATACATGAACATATGGAATATCACATGTCATCTCATTTCGGATATGTAAATTGGATATGGATGTTGCGGGATAAACCGACTATATTGATATATTTATATATGGTATGACATATTTATATGTTATAGGATATGTATACATGTTTTGGGATATGTATACTTAGTTATATTTCGATAAGACAACATCCCAATGGTTTTTCCACATGTGATATGGGATATGTTCCGGATATATATATATATACATATATATATATAATGGGATATGTATGTATTTACAGTGATTTATGATCATTGGCTTACATTGTTGAACTGTTTTTTTCCATTAGGTTGCATGGTGATTGTATAGAATATGTGAATGGTAAACTGTGAAACCATAGATAGGCACATATCAATCTATTTTCTCCAATATTTTGTTTTACCTTTCTATGTGAGCAGTGATCAACATTATAATTTTAAATTATAAATTAAATCTATATCTTTTAAATAACTTAACTTGCTCATATCATCAACAACTCACAATCCACATGTTGCTCCTCCACATGTTTGTTTGTGCGCGCCTTTTCCTCGGCACACATACCCTATACATCTTAGAGTCCATAGTCCATAGTCATAAAGCAGGGATCATTCATATTCATATCATGTTCATATCCATGTAGATCAGTTTTTGCTTGGAGCATGTTGGAGCAGAGTTCCTGATTTTCCGTGAAGTCAGGGAAAAGAAAAGTCCAACTCACCCCCCACTCCAAGTCAAAAGTGTGTTTCTCAGTCTGGAATTTGGATGTTTCATTGAAGCATCAATGTGGAGTCTTTCTTAAAAGTTGGGTACCCCGGGTACCCCCAAATCATCCAACTTTAGATCTCTCCCGTCTCGCCTTCGCCGCGAAGGCAAAGTGGGATTTGCGGCCAGAGCATCGTCAACGCTGCGCATTATTTGTATGAGTTCCCCGGCGAGAGAAACTGTCAGCGGGAAACAGAGACTGTCTGACTGTCTGAATCTCACCGGTGACTATTGAATATCAAATGATCAATATGATTAATGTTTCTCAACAGGTCATTCAATATGTATATGTATATCAGAGTATATCAGATATATACATAAAATTTCATATTGATCAATATAACTTTAATTTATCAGAGTATATCAGATATATACATATAATGATCAATAGAATTAATTGAAAGACATGTTTCCCAACATGATTTTAGTGATCCCATGAATATTTGATCATCCCAAGGCACTTCAAAGGGGTCATCCTCACGGTTTTCAGTGTCACGACTGTTCCCGGCTAGGGCCAACTACAGTTTTTCGAGTAGCCCAATTGACTTTGGTCCAATTCCAACTTTGAGTGGCAACGAATGCGATTTTTTTGGCAACAGAAACCACACTTGGGTTCTGGCAATCAAACATGGCAACTGGAAATCCTCAGGTTCAGTTTTCGAGCAAATCAGATCATCATGTTAGATTTCTCGAGGGCACTGCTTTCAGGGGCTCAGCCACCAACCAGTACCTATACAAAAGAGGATACAAACATATACAAACCAAGTGCCAAGTGCCAAGAGAAACCATGGCTGCTTCCCGTTCGATTCGATTCCTCATCAACCAATCACAGTTGGCTCATATCTGTGTTTAGGCAATAAACCCTGTATAAGCCTCTATATATATATACTGGTTGGTGGTTTGGAACACTTTTTATTTTCCCACATATTGGGAATAATCATCATCCCAACTGACGAACTCATATTTTTCAGAGGGGTAGGTATACCACCAACCAGTATATATCATAATATATATATATAAATATCCTCCATTAACCATATAATAACCATTAATATTAACCATATGTTAAGAATATTAATAGTATATTACCAACCAATGGTAGGTTGATATATTCCCCATGATATGCCCCATTCCCATTCTGTCGCCCATGGTAGGCACCATGGCATGCTGCTGATTGCCGTGAAGCGCTCGCGCGCCGAGGGCACTGAGACGCCCGTGAGTCGCTTTGACAATTTGTCCCAGTTAAGTGATGGTTAGTTTATTGATGGTTACTGTTAACATATAGGGATGGGTCAAAACCCTGGTACCTAGTGAACCCCAAAATAGCTGGTAAATGGATGTTCATCCCACTAAAAATGTATCTATAGGTATTGACCCATACCCATATAGAAAACATATATGAATCCAATAATATAGAAAACATATGGTATAATATAGTATAATATATAATTAGTGGTATAATATATGGTATATACTTAGTGGTATAATATATAATTAGTGGTATAATTAGTGAGAATCCAATATATGGTATAATATATAATTAGTATATATAGTGGATTGTCTACTGTTTAGTATAATTAGTATTGATGTTTACTGTTAACATAAAAAAAAAAACATACCCTATGGATCCAGCCGTACCTTCTTAAGAAGTCTTTGGGGTATAATTTACTATAATTTTTTAGGAGGACTTTAAGTACCTTCTCAGACATTGTTTGGATCCATAGGGATATGAATCCAATATATGGTATAATATATATATATATATTGTGGGTTGTCTATATATATATATAATTATATACTGGTCGGTGGTTCGGAACATTTTCTATTTTCCATAGTATATATGGGAATAATAATCCCAACTGACTAATATTTTTCAGAGGGGTTGAAACCACCAACCAGAAAATATATATGAATCCACCTACATAACTTCCATAATATATAGTATACAATATATAATATAGTCATGGTGTAAATCCATCAGTTGCGATGGTTAAAATATGGAAGTTTCCTAAGTCATGGGGAATCATTCATTTATAGATGGATGTTCCACTATAGACCATGCATGTTGGGGTACCATTTATGCAGACCTCCATACATAAATCCATCTATCACCATTATATCTCAGTTTATTTACAACATTTGTTCAGCCATCAGCCATCTATAGCCATAAACATAGATTTGCCACTTTGTTATACACCCATGTATGATAGATCTACCAAAGACGTTCACCGTCACCGTCATCAGAGACCAACTTCGCCAAAGAACGGGGAAAGGCAACTTTTTGGTGAAATCAATACTGATGGTGCGACCTGATTTCTACACTTCCAGCTTTATGGTCGTATATATAATATATTATATACACATACACATACACATTACATTATATTGAATGTGTATATATATATATATATATACGTAATGTACATTTACATTGAATGTATTTATTCAGTGTATATATATATATGCTTATTGTACACATTGCATGTCACATTGTAGAAAATATCTTTATTTTTTTGAGTTCCGGTTAGTTGTCTGGTTGGATACAAGCTCCATCAAGCTTGTTGATCCCCTTTGGATGCGACTAGCCGTAGCACCCCATCATTTTCCCTGCTAAAAAAACATTTTGGGGCTGACAGTGGGTATATTGACCGAAGGAGGTCTCTTTTGGGCAGCACGTTGAAACATGACCCGTGTTTTTTCTGATCCACTTACCGGGCCCTGGCAGATCATTATATAGTCATCCTGGAATCGATAGAATATGGACAAAATTCCAAAAACCCTCATTGAAATGGGAATATGATTGAAAAAAACAATTAAAAACAATATTCCAAGATTCCAAAGATATACGATTTACAGTGAAGATTTTGCTATGAATTACAAAGTAGCTCCCATTATCTCTATATTCCAGGATGACTATACTATTATAAAATCTATTATATAATAATGGTCTGTAGTTGATTTACCAATTATTTTGATACTGATTTTCCATAGCAGACTGTTAGTTTACCAAAGGCTAAACGCGCTTCAACCACCATTGATCCATGCTTTTCCCCTTCAAAGCTGTTCCATGTGTTTCCCATGATTTCCAGTATTTTTCCAGTTCCCAAATGGCATTGTTTCCCATTAAACCCCAATAAACCTCCACTTGATGCTTCACCACCATTTTTCCCATTTGTATCCATGTGTTACCCCCATAAAGTACCAGAAGCGACCAGATTTCCGACAGATTTTCCCTCTCAGACTTTCATTTTCCCAGTATGTATGTTTGCCTATTTTTCCATGATCTTCCCATGATTTTGCCATGAAAAGCGGCCAACATCGACGCAGCTGAGGCAACTTCTCGAAACAGCGACGCTCGAGGCTGTTGCTCTTCCCGGGAGGTGAGGACACGCTGTTGCAGGACAGGAAGATGGCAGGAAAATATTACGTATACCCAATTTGGCTGACCAGTTTTAATAGGGAACTTGTTCTAGACTCTAGACCTTTGGATTTTGGGGAACCCTAATTTTGGACCAAGCCAGATCAGAACTGACCTATGATGGCTGGCATTTTAGATGTGTAGCCCCCAATTTCTATGTCGATCAATTTCGACTGGGAGAATTTGGGACATGTATTCTCAAAGCCATTGGATGTTGTGTAGTTCCCCAACATTTTCAGACCACGTCAAGTAGCTCATGGTTGCTATAGGTGGTTGCGACATAAGTTCAACCTTTCATTCACGAAATCTACTATTCATTGGTTAGATCCACCATCTTTGATGCCTAGCTAAATCCCACATTGTTGACATATCCCCATTATATATACCAAAAAAAACGAAACCATTTGTCTACCAAACTATCGGTCCTAACTGGCAATGTTTCCTCAAACCATTCCATTGAAACCTCAGTATGATTGGTTTCTAATTATAGTCCCTCCCTATACAGGAGTTCCCATATATGATCCCTTCAATCGAACACAAATCCAACAGAACCCTGGAACATCCCCCCATGCACGGAAAGAGGATGTCCGAAAGGATTCCTTTCATAGTGATGTTAGAGGGACTTCAGGTCTGCTCCAGAGGTATGTTCAAACCACTCAGTAAGTGGATAGTAACTCTGGTTATCCCATTGACAAGTGGGTTACACGCGAGGCTTGTGCTGGTTCCACGGGTTACTATAGACGATGTTATCCCATGTTATCCCCACATACCCTGTGGTAATTTCACAAAGCTATGGAAAATGGCTCATGTTTTTCATGATTGACCTATAACAAACAGTCATTCTCCCTAGGTATGTTAAATTACCAGAGGGTATACTCCATTTGGTTCGATGAAACCCCAATAACCCTCCAAGAAAGTTGCTGCTTAAAAAAACGACTTTTTCCATTCGTTACCCCCCATCAATCCGATCCATCCCTGAAATCAGTCCAAGCATTCAGTTATTTCCCAATTATGCTGTTTCTAATTATAGCCCCATAGAATCCCCATGTAATTTCCATGATAGTCTCTTGAATCTAAGACAAGTCCAGAATTCCCAATAATCCCCATAGAATTCCCATAATTATAATATATTATAATTATTCCCATTAATTCCCCATAGAATTCCCATTGCATTGATGTTTAACCACCATTTTTCCCATTTAAGTTACACCCCCCATCCATCTCCACTCCCAGGACGGCGACCGCGTCTACGTCATCGCCAGCTCCCTGCCGGAGGTCGTGGTGGCCATCAAGCGTGCCGAGACGCACCAAATGGGGGATTGAAACAGAGAAAAGTGGGGGGGATTGATGAGATTCTGACGAAAATGATGATTTTTTGATGGGATATTCAAACTTATTTTTGAAAAATGGTGATTTAATGGAATCTAAGGAAGAAACAGGGGGGGTTGACGGGATTTAGCCAACCAAAATTGTGAGTTGATGGGATTTTGCCAAGAAAAAAATGTGTTCAACATGGATTCAATCAAGAAAATGATGATTTCATAGGATTTCACGAAGGGAAATTATGATGTTTTTTTGATTTAAGGGGATTTAATGGTTTGGTACAACCAAAATAGCCATGGGGACCTATGAGCACTAGGGTATACTAGGGTTATTAATGGTTCTTCACCGTTATCTATTGTAGCAGGTAAGTGTGCCTGAAAATGAATGATCATGGGGAATTTAAGCAAGGAACATGGTGATATAGAACCCACCGCGGTGAGGATGCAACGGGATATGAGAACATAAGCAGCAGTATGTTTTGAGTTCGTCCCAAGAGGGTACAAGATGGCGCCCCATTGTTAGTTAATTTGATTTTTGAATGTACAGGTTACCCTCTGGTTATTTAACATAGCCATGGGCCATGGTATAGATGGCCCGTTTATAGATGGTTACCTATTAAAAATTGTGATTTTCCATGGCTATGTTAAATAACCAGATGGTAACTGTTGGGCTTATCCTTTATCAACCAACTTAAGACCGGAAATTCGGTCAAGTGGTCATGAATTCAGTAGCTTCAATTTACATTTACCATCTGGTTATTTGACATAGCCATGGAAAATCACCATTTTGATAGGCAAACCATCTATAAATGGGCAATTTTCCATGGCTATGTTAAATAACCAGAGGGTACATCGTTTTTTTCCCCCTATCCAACCGTTCAACGGGCTGTTTCTCCCAGAGAGGATCCAGCTTTGCAGCTCTTTTAGGCGCCAAAGCGTCAGTGAAGCCGGTGCTGGCCAAGAAGCGGCATTCGGACCTCAACCAGGTGTGGCATCGCCAGTGGCATAATCAGTTTGAAATTGGTGATGGAAATTGATTGATGCGATTTCACCAAAAATAATTGTGAACCAAAAAAAATGGTGACTTAGTGGGATTTAACCATGAAGAATGGGGGTTTAACCACCAACAGTTGAGATAAAACCGCAAACATGGGGGGAAACTAAGCATTTTCTGGGTTGTTGAGAGTTTTTTGACTATATTTTGATGGGCCGTGGGGTCATATTTCCTGTTGATTACTGCAGGGTATATCCCCTGTTGATGCTGGGTCATAAGCCACTTATCAAAGAGTGAACCAACTCCATGGACTCCATGGCCCTAAGATCCGACACAAAATGGGAAGGGTTGGAGCCTCTAAAGGTTTGGATGTTCGTCAAAAAACATACAATTTCATAGGTAGTATGGTGATCCAATCACAGCAAGTTGGATGATTTTGGATGTAACCATCGACACCGGAAGTTTTATCATCAACCTTGCTACTGTAGTCATGAACATACGGGTCAACCGACTGATGTGAGTATGGTCAGACAGGTGGGTATGTACCTATTTTGAACCAGTTTGAACCCAAGTTCTGGTTTATTGCAGCCGTCCTTTCCTGTTGTTTGCTTGCCAGAATTACAATGTGTACACATGTATCTATATGATGGACTATCCAAATATTATGTATACAAGTATACAAACATGTTGTTAGCTTTATTTGTCCATACTGTATACTTGCTCTGGGAACAAATTAGGAAAAACACAGTTTGAATATGTTTGAATGATATTGTATATATATATTATGCAATCAATAGATACAGCAACTGTATGTATGTTAGATGCATACATACGTATAGATGATTCTCAGATATCATGGTATCCGCAAGACCCAACTTTCTTCAAGACATGAGTATGTGTTATTATTTTATATTACTTTGTCTGTGTCGATTTACGTAGCTCCACGGTCAGAACCTCAGGTGACCACTGGGAACCTGAGCCCGCAGACGCAGCTGGTGCGGAAAGGACAAGGCGATCAGCACACCTGGGAGGACGGGCGGCTCGGGGATGTGGCTGGGATAACCTGCAACCAACAGCGGTAGCAGCAGTCCAAGCGAGGGTCAGTGCGCATGTGGATGCATGTGGCACATGGACATGAAAAGTGATTGCCAAAGTGTTGCCAGTCTAAGCTGGACGGCCAGGACAATTTGTGTACAAAAGGCTTGCAAACCCAGTGTATCTCACACTAGAGCGAGAACTCAGTGAAGCCATAGAAGTTTGCAGGCTGCTAGCACCCAAAAAAACTGGTGCACTGATCCACTGAAATGATGGTCAAAACCTGTAGTGTCAGAATGTGGGCATGGTGCCCCTCAAATCCAAACCGCAGAACCACAAACAGATTGAAGGCACAAGGACGTGGCGTAAGCAGTGGAAAATGCTCTCCCGCAAAGTTCCTCAAAGCAGGGCCAGCGTGCATGCAGGAATGGGCAGGCTCCGGCTCTCGTGACGTATTCAACTCCAAATTGTTTGTCATAAGTAGCATTCCAGGTGAAGGTCCAGTCTAATGGCTGTACCAGCTGTAATTACCAGGCGTGGAGTTTGAACAGGCTGTTCCGAGGGATTTGTGTTCTACAAAGGCCATCGCAGGAACAGACTCAAGCCGCATAGCACTGCATACCGTTACACACGAAAAGGTGAAGGTGGTCTTAACGCAACTTGATGCAGCTGCTGCGTCCAAACGAAAAGGCACACGCCATCCTGATGGCAGAAGGCATCGAAGAAGTTTACGCCATGACACTTTTTGGACAGAAACCTGCTTGCGGGTATCAGAGGAGAAGCATACTCCACTGAGAAGGGCTGCTCTGATGCTCCAAGAATTCAAGAAACCCTGAAATGTGCTGGTCGTGAATTCTAACAGACACTTGACCAGCGGGTGACAAATCAGTCAGTCGAACAAATGGAGGCAAAGAACAAGATATTGCAGAAGGAGCTGCAAGACAAGGACAAGCAGGCTCAGACAACTCCTCGTGCAGGAAAGAAAAAACTTGGCAACAACAGAAGTGGGCCCAGTTTGAGCCATGGGTTCGAGCCACTATATTGGTGGTCATTGGTTGCGGATTAGCTGGCTTTGCTGCATACTGCATTTGGACTTCACGCTGGAGGCACGGGGTTCCAAGAAGTCGTGCAGTTTTAAACCAAAAAGAGCAGACAGTCCTCAAAGCACAAGAAAGCGCAGCAAAAGGACCAGGTGCTCCAGAAGTATGAGATGAAACGGAGAGACAAAGAACAAGCAGTGCAGCAAAAGGACCAGGTGCTCCAGAAGTATGAGATGAAACGGAGAGACAAAGAACAAGCAGTACAGCAAAAGGACCAGGTGCTCCAGAAGTATGAAATGGAACGGAGAGACAAGGAACAAACAGTGCAGCAAAAGGACCAGGTGCTCCAGAAGTATGAGATGAAACGGAGAGACAAAGAACAAGCAGTACAGCAAAAGGACCAGGTGCTCCAGAAGTATGAGATGGAACGGAGAGACAAAGAACAAGCAGTGCAGCAAAAGGACCAGGTGCTCCAGAAGTATGAGATGAAACGGAGAGACAAGGAACAAGCAGTACAGCAAAAGGACCAGGTGCTACAGAAGTATGAGATGGAACGGAAAGAAAAGGAACAAACAGTGCAGCAAAAGGACCAGGTGCTCCAGAAGTATGAGATGGAACGGAGAGACAAGGAACAAGCAGTGCAGCAAAAGGACCAGGTGCTACAGAAGTATGAGATGGAACGGAGAGAAAAGGAACAAACAGTGCAGCAAAAGGACCAGGTGCTCCAAGAACGAACGAACGGAAGTGGAGCAAACAGTGCGCAAAAAGGACCCAACATTGGCGAAGAAACAGGCAGAACTGCAGCAAACACAGGGGAAAATTGTCATCTTGAAATATGGGAACGACTTGCTGTCCGGAATTTCAAACTCAAATGAGGTGAGTGAGGAACCAAAACCCGTATTGCCTATGTCAATTTTGATTGAAGTGTATTCTGTAGCCGTCACTGTCTCTGTTTTTTGGTGCTTATTATGGGGGTTCATCGGGCTCTGTGCCTTCCATTATTATTTTTAAGTGAATGAGTTTTTGTTTTTTTTTTGAAATGGTGAAACAATTCGAGACGAACAGCGGTGAAAATGGTCGTCGCGGCTCAGGGTGCGAAGGCAGAGATGTTCTATTTGTGTGGTAACTATGAGGTACTGGCAGGTTCAGCCAGGTTGACTGTCACATTTGGTCCAACATTTGGTCCACTGAGCATTGCCGACAATTGAAAGAAACATGTGGTGAGGTTTGATGGGACCTCTGGAAATGTTTCTTTCAAAGCAAAATTGAGTACATGGGGACAGTGGTGATATATACTGTATATATATAATATATATATATAACATATAGTTAGCCATATATATATATACAAGCTGCGGGGCACCCAGCGATTCCGACTTCCATTTAGAGTCATCACAATCATCGGAGACAGTCTGTGCAACTTCGTGGGATCACCCTGCCAAAGCCCCTGCACCACCAGCAGGAAGACAGCCAACCGGACTTCTTCACCCGACTGAAGCACCGCTCGGAACACTGGCGGGACAATCTGCCGCTTGGATCTAGGTCGACTGGTGAATCGTCGGTTCACAAACAGCCAACATTGGATCATTGGTTTACCAACAAAAACAACCATCAATGGAATTGACCTTGGTGAAGGAATTTGAATAGTCTAGGCATATGTTTGATATAGTTGTCTCAAAATTCAACCAAACATCTCACGCCTATACGTCCCACACCTGGACCCAGACCCACACCCGTTACGTTTCTTTGTCAACCACAACAAGTCGCCCATCTGGTCGTTTTTCCAAGGCCAAAGCAGGTCTCCTGTCGTTTGCGCCGCGCTTGGTGGAAGTTGAGGTGCCAAGTGATGTTCGGGGGACAGTTACCGAAGGGTTGTGGTTTTATATTGTTTTATACATGTTTATCATTGTTGATATTTATACAATCATGTTTTTTGTTTGCCGGTTTTATATTTTTTTAATACATTTTTATAATTGTTTATACAATCATGTTATTTTAACATACAGTGCCAACAAATTATTTATACTAACATTTTGCCAAATTTCGCCACGTTGCGTCTCAAGTGGGGCGGATCGATCGGACAAAAATGAAATGACTCCCCTTGCCCCTATCTACATAGACATAGCTAGATCGGGCAACAACTGATCCCTTTGTGATATTGTTCTGTGTGACACAGATAACAAGCATGGTACAGATAGGTTTTGATACTTTTTGGGGATTTGACCTTGCCATTTTTTTTGTCAACATTCACCTCGTAGCAATATTCAATTAAGTTTGCCGTGTTTTCAACAATTCCTTCTCTGCCTGACCCAGTCAAACAAAAGAAGCATAGCCTCCAACGAATGCCACAGTATACCCAACGCATATGAATTTGACAAGTGTGTCCCCCAAAAAAGAAAACCAAAACAAAACGTGCAATTAATCGAGATTGATGAATTGGATTATTGTTTCGATTTTATAATACCCCTCAGCATGATAATATTTCATACATATTTGGAACATCATGAACTGTGTATATATATATACATATATATATATATGTATATGTATAATTATATGTATGAAATGACCTTGTTTTGTTAATGACCCATGATGACCCAATCCCCCATTTTATGGTTGAATAGCTCCAATTCATGGTGGTACTGAGTTCCCCATGACCCATGACTTGAGCCGCAGGTTCCACTCGGAGTATTTCAACGACGAAGATTTGGGCAGTTTCGGTTCCTTGGCGAAAAAGGCGCTGCGGCGCCTAGTTTCGGCCGACAGGATCCGACAGGGACGGTGGTTGGTGCTTGAGTGTTTTTTTTTTTTTTTTCGGGGGAATGCAACAGTTCAAGAGCCATCTATTGCCTCAAAGTAAACATTCAACATCTGATGACAAAGGCTTTTCCACTACTTAGACGGGCCATGGAAAAAAGGCGATTTATGGTTAGTAACTGGGGATTTGTTACCCCCAAAAAATCCCAATGAAATAATCCATGGCTACTAACTATAGTTTTCCCTAACTCCATGGCCCATCTAAGCAGGTCAAGCACCAGAAAGAAATCCGGTGGACTGATGCCCTGTTGAGTCCAGCTTTTCCATCCCTCGATGGGGCCCAGTATGTGTCGAAGGGGCATCGTTCTTTATTTAGGTAGACCCAGTGGATCAAAGCTGCTCACCATTGATCCACCAATACTTGCTTGATATTCTTGATATGATAATATGATTATATATATATATACATATACTGTAATGATTGAATGATTGAACATATAGCTATCTTGGTTTCTGAATCCCTGATTGGCCCTGCAAAGCAAGATGGAAGCTCAAATACTACTCCAGGTTTGTTGTGGATGACGTCCTTTTTGGGTTCCACCAGACTGAAGTTTCAGTTTGTGTTGCCTGTTCTATATTTAAGCAAAATCCACTTAAAGCTTTCGCAAGCATCCACTTTTGTCAGTAGTGTCATCAGCTTATTTCTCAACCGTTCAAGGACTTGGATGCTCTCTGCTTAGATGGGCCACGGAGTTAGTTAACTAGTTAGTAAATGGATTACAATTGGGATATAGGGGGCTATATCCCCAGTTACTAACCATTTAGCTAATCCCATGGCCCATCTAAGTATGACTGTGAACAATGTCATTGGGTTTTTTTTTGGGTAACAAATCCCCAGTCACTAACCATAAATCGCTAATCTCATGGCCCACCTAAGTGGAATTGCCAAGTCAACAGTATCTCTGGGTTTGAATCCATGCCCAACCTGTGGCTGGGATTATTCAATAACCATCTGGTTATGACTAACAGTTCGCAAACTGGAAAATCCACCCATTTTTAAGAACGGTAAACCATCTATTTCTATGGGCCATCTATACCATGGCTATGTTAAATAACCAGAGGGTAAACTCACAAATTGGTTGTGTATGGCCATTTATCAGTTATAAGTATTTATAACCCCATTTATAGAATGTATAATCCCATTTATAACCAGTTATAACTGGTAAATGGCCATAACTGTACACATTGTTGTTTGGACCGTGAGGGTCAAGATGTACAGAACTCTCCGAGGCTTCGGCGACTCCCCGCTGCGACTGCCGCGGGGCTTCAACCGACAGGAGCTGGAACGAATTCAGCGTCTCGGCATCCTCGGGACAGCCTTATATCCTGGAAATTCCGTGTAAATCCAAAACCATCATGTCGAGGTTCTTTGAAAACATCCTATTTTTTCAGCAAGTATGGCAATGTGTATTTGTATCTTAAAATTCTACTATATAATACTATATAAAAGTATCTATAAGTAGAAACCATCCACAGAGGTGGGCCGCAAGTGGAGATTTATGGCGTTGGCTTTGCGACATTGAATGAATGGCATGTAGGTGCACAATAACCTGTGGCGTATCCCAGCTTTAAGGTGTCATGTTCCTATATACCCTCTGGCTATTGAACATAGCCATGGAAAATTGCCCATTTATAGATGGTTTACCTATTAAAAATGGGTGGATTTTCCATGGCGAACTGTTAATCATAACCATATTAAAAATGGGTGGATTTTCCATGGCGAACTGTTAATCATAACCATATTAAAAATGGGTGGATTTTCCATGGCAAACTATTAAATAACCAGATGGTAATATATACTAACCATCAATCCGAACTTCCAGGGGCACCCAGGTTTTTTCACTAGACATGGGCCATGCAGATAGCAATGCCTGGACCACTGGATTCCAGGGATGCAGCAAGTTGGATGGTATGCTGATGGCTGGTGAAAAATGACCCAAAAAAACAACGAGGATGGCAAGCAAATAGATGAGATGTTGATAGATGTTGATATCATATAGTACTCTACATAACTTACATAACCCATATGTTGCCATATAAAGTTGCAATTTTCAGGTAGGATAGAGGAGTAATGATGTTTTTGCAGTGTATCTAAAGTTAGCCATCATGTGATGGCAACTTGGATCTTATCATTAGATGGAGTTACAGAGCAAAATTGAAAAACCAGATTGTTTTTGACATGCAAATATATATATATGGGTTTCCTGTAACAATTTCCTTCAAACAAGTCTGGCAATTTTTCACCGTCGCATTTTCTTTCTTGTTGATTATTAAGGTGGGTGAAAGGGACGAAAGGGCCCCGACCTTCATGTAAACAGAAGTTGAGATGTAATCTGGGAAGAGTACCAAATACATTGATTATGTGCTTATTGTTTCGAGACATTTGTATATTGATTGTTTGTTTATTCAGTTATTCATGTGTTGATGATATCTCATGTGTTGGAACATGTACAATAGATGATCTATGGTTTGTCGAAATCATCCCGCATATGTTCCATGTGGTTTCATAAAAACTATGTACTGTACTTCATATCTTCATGTTATTTCTATATATTTCCATCACTATATAAGTACATAAATTGGAAATATGGCTTCGTATCATCATGACTTCCATATTTCCAATGTTCTTTTTTTAATTCATATCATTACTTCCATATGTCCAATGTTCATTGTTTCCATATGGTTTCATCATTTATCATATGATCAATATTTCCATATGGTTTCATCATTTATCATATGATCAATATTTCCATATGGTTTCATCATTTATCATATGATCATTATTTCCATATGATTTCATCATTTATCATATGATCATGATTTCCATATGGTTTCATCATTTATCATATGATCATTATTTCCATATGGTTTCATCATTTATCATGTGATCAATATTTCCATATGGTTTCATCATTTATCATATGATCATTATTTCCATATGGTTTCATCATTTATCATATGATCATTATTTCCATATGATTTCATCATTTATCATATGATCATTATTTCCATATGGTTTCATCATTTATCATATGATCTTTATGTCCAGATGGTTTCATCATTTATCATGTGATCAATATTTCCATATGGTTTCATCATTTATCATGTGAGCATTATTTCCATACGGTTTCATCATTTATCATATGAGCATTATTTCCATATGGTTTCATCATTTATCATATGATCATTATTTCCATATGGTTTCATCATTTATCATATGATCATTATTTCCATATGGTTTCATGATTTATCATATGATCATTATTTCCATATGGTTTCATCATTTATCATGTGATCAATATTTCCATATGGTTTCATCATTTATCATATGAGCATTATTTCCATACGGTTTCATCATTTATCATATGATCATTATTTCCATATGGTTTCATCATTTATCATATGATCATTATTTCCATATGGTTTCATCATTTATCATATGACCATTATTTCCATATGGTTTCACCATTTATCATATGACCATTATTTCCATATGGTTTCACCATTTATCATATGACCATTGTTTCCATATGGTTTCATCATTTATCATATGATCATTATTTCCACAGTTTTTATCATTTATCATATGATCATTATTTCCAGATGGTTTCATCATTTATCATATGATCATTATTTCCATATGATTTCATCATTTATCATATGATCATTATTTCCATATGGTTTCATAATTTATCATATGATCATTATGTCCATATGCTGTCATCATTTATCATATGATCATTTTCCATATGGTTTCATCATTCATCATATGATCATTATTTCCATATGGTGCCATCATTTATCATATGATCATTATTTCCATATTTGTTCATCATTTATCATATGATCATTATTTTCATATGGCTTCTTCATTTTTTATATGATTATTATTTCCATATGGTTTCATCATTTGTCATATGATTATTATTTGCATATGGTTTCATCATTTATCATATGATCATTTTCCACATGGTTTTCATCATTTATCATATGATCATTATTTCCATATGGTTTCATCATTTATCATATGATCATTATTTCCATATGGTGGTATCATCATTTATCATATGATCATGATTTCCATATGGTTTCATCATTTATCATATGATCATTATTTCCATATGGTTTCATCATTTATCATATGATCATTATTTCCATATGGTTTCATGATTTATCATATGATCATTATTTCCATATGGTTTCATCATTTATCATATGATCATTATTTCCATATGGTTTCATCATTTATCATATGATCATTATTTCCATATGGTTTCATGATTTATCATATGATCATTATTTCCATATGGTTTCATCATTTATCATATGATCATTATTTCCATATGGTTTCATCATTTATCATATGAACATTATTTCCATAAGGTTTCATATTTCATCGTTTAAATGTTCAGAGGACCCCACCTTGGGACTATCAGATGACCACAGTTTCAGATGGATCTGCCAACTCCATCCTACGCTTTTTCAGGGAGCACACAACACATGCTCTGCATGTTGCTGTAATACCCTCTGGTTTTTTAACATAGCCATGGAAAATGGCCCATTTATAGATGATTTTCCCATTTAAACCTCCATTTGTGAGGGATTTTCCATGGCTATGTTAAATAACCAGATGGTATATCATATAGCAACATGTAATTTATAACATATAACATTGCATACATATGAATCAACTACATACAATATCAGTATACACAATATATGTATATATATAATATAATGATGTGAATATAGTTAATTACATATACATATATATACACATATTCATTGGATATGATTTAATTATATATATATAATATAAACTAGACTCAGACCACACCCAAGCTGCGGAAAACACACAACACGACCCGCCATTAAGGAGCGAGGAGATGTCCGTGGGCGACGCCGACCGTAACGAGGCCATCTTTGACGGAGTGCTGAGCGACTTGGTTGGAGCTTTCCCAAGCGGATGGTGATCGGTGATACAAGGTGGTGCCCCCCAAGTGGTGTTTGTTGGTTTATAATCCCATTAACTAGTTCGATATATCTACCATAAGTCCTAGTGAAATTAGAGTTATAAACCAACTTAGCTGTCTTGGGGGCACCACCTTGTATAGTTAGATGGGCCATGGAGTTAGGGAAAACTATAGTTAGTAGCCATGGATTATTTCATTGGGATTTGTTTTGGGGTAACAAATCCCCAGTTACTAACCAGGAATCGCGTTTTTTCCATGGCCCATCTAAGTATCACATATGGGAAAAAACAACAGAGAATCACGTATCGGTTTCAACGACACATTAGCAAGAACATGGGTGAAAACGGGAAAAACACATCATATGGAAGATAATCTATGTTCTTCCGATATACTGTTACTAAGTATGAATGAAGATTTGGAATAACATTGGCTAAATTACTGCAACTGAAACAGTATCAATAATGTATGTATATAGATATGAAGATATAGAAAACCTGTGGCAATGGGAATTTCAGGATCCTAAAATGGAGGTACTGTACCATATAAGGCCATTTTTTGTTGGGATATTCCCTTACATAGGCCTAAAAAATAGGCCTTATATATGGTAGGTACCTCCAATAAATCGGTTCCTGGGTCATGGCCATTGACTGTGGCTTGCCTAGGAAATGATCTTTCCCAATGTTGGATGATGCTGGATTCTCCGTAGGGGATCATATATCCCTGCAATTGTAATCCCATCCCGCTATTATTAAACACCCCATAAATGGTCCCAATGATGTCCTACTAAACCATGGTATCTAAGGGGGTGTTTGATATTAGGGGGAAGGGATTAAGTTTCCGTTCCACTTCTTCCAGGTTTCTTTAACGGTATCGATCATATTCCAACTTAATCATGTACAGTATACGTACCTTTTTTCCATTGTCGATATTACTTGCAGGTAAAAAACTAGAAAAACATACCACATTGTTATGTAAAACAATGATATAACAATGTGGTTTATATATAATTATATATATATGTGAAACAAATATAAACAATGATACATATATATATATATAGCATTAATGATATCATTGCTTGCCAGTCCATAAAGGTAACGCCGCCCGTAAAGACGCGGGCTGTTTTGCACTCAGGCATTTCTGATGTGCTTCAGGACATGTGGCACAGCTGTCCAAAGGTCTTTGCCATTGTTGTATCTGTACTGCCAGCTGCAGGTCCATTGCCAAAGGCTTTGAAGTTAGTTGTGAGAAGATGTAGACAAGATGTTACAACGTAGCATCCAGAGCGTATCCGAAGTTAGTTACTGGAGAGAAGATGTTACAACGTAGCATCCAGAGCGTATCCGAAGTCAGTTGTGAGAAGATGTAGACAAGATGTTACAACGTAGCATCAACCTCGTCTCAGAAGTAAGTTACTGGAGAGAAGATGTCACAACGTAGCATCCAGAGCGTATCCGAAGTTAGTTGTGAGAAGATGTAGACAAGATGTTACAACGTAGCATCCAGAGCGTATCCGAAGTCAGTTACTGGAGAGAAGATGTTACAACGTAGCATCCAGAGCGTATCCGAAGTTAGTTACTGGAGAGAAGATGTTACAACGTAGCATCCAGAGCGTATCCGAAGTCAGTTGTGAGAAGATGTAGACAAGATGTTACAACGTAGCATCAACCTCGTCTCAGAAGTAAGTTACTGGAGAGAAGATGTCACAACGTAGCATCCAGAGCGTATCCGAAGTTAGTTACTGGAGAGAAGATGTTACAACGTAGCATCCAGAGCGTATCCGAAGTTAGTTGTGAGAAGATGTAGACAAGATGTTACAACGTAGCATCCAGAGCGTCTCAGAAGTAAGTTACTGGAGAGAAGATGTTACAACGTAGCATCCAGAGCGTATCCGAAGTTAGTTGTGAGAAGATGTAGACAAGATGTTACAACGTAGCATCAACCTCGTCTCAGAAGTAAGTTACTGGAGAGAAGATGTTACAACGTAGCATCCAGAGCGTATCCGAAGTTAGTTGTGAGAAGATGTAGACAAGATGTTACAACGTAGCATCAAGCTCGTCTCAGAAGTAAGTTACTGGAGAGAAGATGTTACAACGTAGCATCCAGAGCGTATCCGAAGTTAGTTACTGGAGAGAAGATGTTACAACGTAGCATCCAGAGCGTATCCGAAGTTAGTTGTGAGAAGATGTAGACAAGATGTTACAACGTAGCATCAACCTCGTCTCAGAAGTAAGTTACTGGAGAACGTTAACATCACCCCACCCCCCCCACCCCAACCCCAGCGTATGTCACGTAACGCTTCCAAGGAACGTTAACATCACCCCACCCCACCCCACCCCAACCCCAGCGTATGTCACGTAACGCTTCCAAGGAACGTTAACATCACCCCACCCCCCCCCACCCCAACCCCAGCGTATGTCACGTAACGCTTCACGTAACATCACCCCACCCCCCCCCCCCCAACCCCAGCGTATGTCACGTAACGCTTCCAAGGAACATTAACATCACCCCACCCCCCCCACCCAGACAACCCACAAAAAGTATGAACGCAGTAAAAAAACGTTAAAAAACCCCGCGTCTCTACGGGCGGCGTTAGCATAAACAATGATACATATATATATATATATATATAGCATTAATGATATCATTGCTTGCCAGTCCCCCCAAAGACCACGGTAACGTTGCGCAACGTTGCGCAACGTCGCGGCCGCACCTCTCAAGGTCGGCAGAGCTTTGATCGGATGCTCAGTGGCTTGGCGCAGCTCCAGAGGTCTTCAGAGGTCTCCAGAGCCCATGGACCCATGGAGAGGTTGCCCCAACCTTTGACGAGCTACAGTTATGGCCCGAAATACCAGTTATAAGTACTTATACCCTATGGTTATTAGCCATGGTATAGATGGCCCATTTATAGATGGTTTACCTATTAATAGCATGGTGATTTTCCATGGCTATGTTAGTCATAACCAGATGGTAACCCCATTTATAGAATGTATAATCCCACTGAAATAACCAGTTATATATAACTGATAAATGGCCATAACTGTAGGGATGGGTATAACGTTGGTTACCCTCTGGCACTGGTAAACTAACGTAGCGAACTGGAAAGATCCACCATGTTTAATGGGAAGACTCACTATAAATGGCAATGTTCAATAGTTATGTTAAATTACCAGAAGGTATATTGGGTATAACTATTTCACCATATTAATGGGTACAACTATGGTTATAAACCCTCATAAATTGGAATATGGGGCCCCTACAACTATGGTATATAAGTTATATATCTACTTGTAACGGAACTGCACTTCCAAGTATGGATGGTAGTCGTAAGTGTCAATCAATATCGGGGAAAAAACCATGGGGAGTTTAACTACAACATTAACAATAAGATCGATTTTTATGAGAAAAGACAACACGTGGACAATGACATTGGGGGGGTTCAACATGTTTTCCCATATGTTGTTACTAAGTGTCAATGAATATTTGCGATAACATGGGATGGTCTTCTACAAGTTGGTGCCAATGGAAGCCGCAGAAAATTTGGTGATCCAACTCTCATATTCCAAGGTCCAAGGTGGTACAGTACCCCATAGTTAACCAAGTTGCCAAGTGGTCGAAAGAACTAGTTAAGCGTGGGTTTTATGGTAGAGATCAGTTTTCATGGGACTAAGTGGACAAAATTGGACAAACATAACTGAGGGTCAGCAGCACCACATAGGACATCATCGGACCACCCCGCATGTCTACTTGTCAGGTATTTCTGGTGGTAGATATAGCATGATATATAGCTATGCTTGACCCTCAAAGTATTCCGTTATAATGGGTAAAAGCATGACTTCTTGTTTCTCTGAGTAAAAACACCTATGTTACTGTATGTTACTATGTTTATGCCTCAGTAAATAAACACACATATAGACTCATATAGATATTGTCAGGAAAAGCAAGAACAACAAAATAACAACATGGCTTCCCTCGAAATGATGTTGTTCAATGCGTTACTCTCCATATATTTCCATCAAGACTTCTCCTATATATATATATACAGTACTTGTTGGTTATATATGTATATACAAATTCTATATATATATGAAGTTATCCACTTATCCAATTACATTCAATTCCACTTCTCCCATCGCTCTTATTCAATTCTCCCTGTTTCGGGTTCCACTCAGGTCGGCAACACTCCCCGCTGTCGTCCTACGTCTCGGAATACTCCCAGGGCATGGCCGTCTTCGAACAAAGTACCGAGCTATTGCTGTCGCCGGGCGCAGGGTCTCGGAGGATCTTTTGGGAGGTGTCCCTCTATGCCTATAGATGTTTGATGTGTGTTTTTTGTATGTGTTTAGTTCATGGTTTTCTTGAAATTATAGTTTTTCATGATTTTTTCCGATGAGTTTTTTGGGATTGAGAAGGGCTGAGAATCAACTTGTTTTTTTGAATGATGGTTCAACTGCGTTCAACTGCGCTTAAGCGCTTTAAATAGTAGTGTTGATAGGAAATCATTGGGAAGTAGAACCAAACTGTTGATCCAACTGGGTTTACCCAAAAAATCTGGCAATGAATAGTCTGGTTGATTGCGACAATGGTAACGACTTAAGTGAACCGATCGTTGCCATGGCTGCCATGCGAGTGGGCGTTGCCATCCTTGGTGGTCCACCCCACTGAGGAAACCTGGCCTTCAGTGGCCAAGAAAATAAGTTGAACCAAGTAGGAATATTATATATGGCTATGGATCAATACCTATACATACCATTTTTAGGGGGATGAACATCCATTTACCAGCTATTTTGATGTTCACCAGGGGTACAAGGTTTTGACACACTGCCATATATATATATATATACTGGTTGATGGTTAATAGGAAAACCATAGGAAAACCATAGGAAAACCATAGGAAAACCATAGGAAAGTTAAAACCATAGGATAGTTATAATATACTGATGGTTAATACTGTACTGATCAATGATGGTTAATGATGGTTAATGATGGTAAATGATGGTAAATTATGGTAAATCATTGTTCATAAGGGTTAATTGTGGCTACCAACAATCTGGTTGATGGTTTGGAACATGGCTTGTATTTTTTCCATAGTATATGGGAATGTCATCATCCCAACTGACTTTCATATTTTTCAGAGGGTTGAAACCACCAACCAGTATATATATATATAACGGAGTATGATAGCCATGAGTGTGGATAAACTGATGTAGGAGAGAGGCAAGAAACACTGCGATCAACAAGAAAAGATGGATACATGCAACTGGCAGCTGGCACGTTGGATGCAGGGCTAGCCGAGAGCAGGGATTCCCTATCGTCCAACTATAGTAGGATCTAGTGGTGCTAGTAGCTCTGGGAATTAAAGTTGTGCTGGGCACTGCAGAAAGAATTCTTTACGGGCTCTGGTGATCTCTTTGTTTTGAGATCCATTTACTTGTTTGATATCCATTTACTTGGGGTACCAATGGACCCCTTAGTCATGTTTACTATTTTACAATCCATCTTGGGTAAATTAGTTTGACCCATTCCCTTACAATCTGATTGATGTGTTAAACCAATCGCCGAGCATACCTAATATTATAAACCTCAAACAACGAGGGGGTTATATTTTGGGGTTCACCAACATAGGCAAATGATAGCCCTACATTACTTGGTACATGTTCAGCCCTTTTGGGGTGCTGGGAACAACCCTTTTCCAGGCTTCACTCGCTGGTACTCCACGAAACCTGCTCCCTGTAAGGAGCACCGCAGAAAACGCGCCCAAAGAAAGCCATGTGCCCCTTGGCTGCGGTTGAGTCTCCTCAGCTGACCTCAGCTGACCTCACCAAAATAGGGGAGGCAACCGACAGTTTCCAACCACCATGGTTGGTGAAGTTGTGGACCACTGGACACAGAAAAAATCATCTGAGGGGCAATAAACTTTGAGCCATAACCTGCCAGGCATGCAGTTTATCAGACTTCGATGTTCCTCGAAATGGCATGAAATTGGTACTTTCTATTGAAGATTTTCATCAGCTCCCAGTCACATGAATCAAGACATAGGGATTTAAGCCGCACCAAAAAAAAAGGCTTCGCCAAGAAACACAACGGTATCTGAGCAATATGTTCAGTGATTCACGGTCCAAACACATCGGAGATACCCAACCAAACTCAGGAGTTTAACTAACAAAACCT
Organism: Cladocopium goreaui; assembly: GCA_947184155.2. Lineage (NCBI taxonomy): Eukaryota > Dinophyceae > Suessiales > Symbiodiniaceae > Cladocopium > Cladocopium goreaui. The sequence goes on along the minus strand of CAMXCT020006712.1, from coordinate 314,479 downwards.
ACAATGTGGAGCACCCCCAGTGATGTGAACGTTGGTTTATAAACCCCATGAATACTATAGTTATAAGATGTTATTTGCGTACCATAAACCATAGTGACATTGGAGTTTTGTTCACCAACTGAACGCTATCTTGGGGGCCACCCCAGTTATGTTTGTTGATTTATAACCCCCGATGAATACTAGTGCCTTGATCCTAATGAGTCTAACCAACAAAACCTAGCAAATTAACCATCTGGTTGTTTAACATAGCCATGGAAAATGGCCCATTTATAGATGATTTACCTATTAATAGCATGGTGATTTCCCATGGCTATGTTAGTCATAACCAGATGGTGTGTATATATATATACAGTATACCCTCTGGTTATTTGGTACGTAGCTATGGTATAGATGGTCCATAGAAATAGATGATTTACGTTATTTTATCTACCGAACTCAAAAATAGTGGTTTTCCATAGCTATGTTAAATAACCAGATTGTATGTGGAATTGGTAAACTTAATGATCAGCCTTTAACTTTGGAGGGGTTAGACAAGCCGTTTCTGGTGAAATTGGGGGTGCGGTTTATTCTTGGATTTTCCCATAAACAATGGTGATTTTCCATGGCTATGTTAATTAACCATTAAAGATATGGCTAAGCCTCCTTGGTGAAGACACTTTTCGACAGAAACTTCACGACGAGGTGGCCTCCCAGCCCGGAGCTGCTGCGCCTCAAGCGGCTCATGTCGTTGTTGCTGGAGTATGGTGCGCATTTGGGGATGGGAATGTTATGTGGGTGTATATATATATATTGTATTGTATTATATATAATATATATTTACATTGTATAGTATAATATAATATAATATAATATATATAGATATAGATATATTCCATTATACATATATATACACATATTATAGTAATATAATACTATAGTACAGTACATACATTGTAAGGTATACATATACACAGATTGCCATATTGTTGCGGATACATCTGGGATGATCTTCAAGCTCCGACCCCATGTGGAAATCTGCAGCAGCGGAATGAACTATATTATAATATACTGATGGTTAATAATGGTCAATGATAGTTAATGATGGTTGATGATGTTAAATTATGGTTAATCATGGTTAATCAGGGTTAATTATGGTTAATAACAATCTGGTTGGTGGTTTGGAACATGACTTTTATTTGTTCCATCATATTGGCAATTCCATCATCCCAACTGACGAACTCATATGTTTCAGAGGGTTGAAACCACCAACCTGAATATATTGGATGGTGAAACTAACATATAATATAATATAATGAATAGTGAACTGTATAAATTATATATTTGAACGGAAAAACTGCCTTGAACCTTTTGGTGAAACAGGGGTGTGTAAAAAATGGGTAAGTTCGACAAGGCGCGTGATGAAACCGTTCGCAGAGTCCGATAGGCCGGAGAAATGCTGAGAGAAATGCCAAGTTCTTTCCTGATCAGCTGGTTAATTCTACCCCATAAGATTTCCAAGAATACTCTACGATAAGATGGATTAAAATAGAGTATTCCTGATCATATGATGGATATGATGGATAAGATTTCCAAGAATACTCTATTTTAATCCATCATATCATATCCAAATAAAATGGTTGGTTTTATCCCACCCAGGTGATCCCTATGTACCTGGAATTTCATCACATCATGGTTCTTGCTTAAGTTCCATTAAACCATCATTGTTCTTTTATATATATATACATACATGTTATAAATTCCATGTTTGTTGGTAAAATCCCAAATATGGTAAATATACTAATATAAATCCGGAAAAAAAAAAAAAACATTTTCGTGACATCCCTTTTTCAAGTGGCCAGTTTCGGGATGTCCTTTCGATTGCCAGGTGGCGACCTGTCGTCTTTGTCGAAGGACTTGGCCACGGTGGGGCTGCAGGGCGAGCTGAAGCACTTGGAGTTCCGACGTCGGGATGGGCATGGGATGGTCGTGGATATATCGATTAATTAATGTGGGTAAAACAATAATAAACCATCCACCAAATCATAAATAGGTGGTGTAAGCCCTTCCCAGTCATGTGTGGTTGATGATTGTTTTACCCACATTAATGTTTAATGGTATGTGTATGTATATATATATATATGGGTGTGGTTCAAAATTTAACACCTGGACCAGAGATTTTAATCTATTTTTAATATTCATCGTCCGTAGGGACACATAATTTGGACCCATACCCATACCTGGATATGGGCATTCATTTTATAGGCAGCGTCTAGTCATTTTATAGTGAAAACCATTTTAGAACTATGAAACGGCTGACAAGACCCCCCCGGGGAATGTGGATGGGGGTGCAATCTAGTGAAGATAGAATGGGGATACACACATATATATATACATATGTATATATATATATATATACATGTATATATATATATATGTTAGGTGATTTTCCATCCCTTCCCCCGTTCGCCACTTCATCACCCCCAAACGAAACCATGGTGGATATTGATGTGGGGGATGAAACCTCATACTTGGGACCATAGAATGGGGGTGTTTAATATGAACGGGGATAGGATTATTGTTCCATGACTATAATTATGATGGTATGTTTTTACTAAATATATCATGTTATTGTTTCTGGATGATATAATTATTAGATGATGACATTACTTAATCGTTGCCCCTGGTTTCTGTTGATTATATCAGGTTCGCTATCATATAGTAACCCCTCAAAAGGAGAGAAACAGGTCAAATTTACGGCTACTTTGGTAGGATTTATATAACCTGCTTGTTTCTTTTGAGGGGGTTTGATATGAAAGAATAGATATATACACACTAAATGGGAAATCCGCACCACGAGTTGTGATACACTCAGCAAACATGCAGATGTTGGCAGCTGCTTTCAATGTGTTTGATGATTTCTAGGGACCTTATGGCTTGACAAAGCAGATCTGGTTGGGAATGCATTTTCCAAACCAATGGGGTGTTTCTCGCGAGGGTTTGAAATCAACTTGGGTTAAGGAGATGTAGCAGTGACTTGGAAGTGTTCCATCAGTGTACCCGTGGCCAGGTACCCGTGGCCAGACCATCCAGGTTTTGCTTCCATTTATCCACAAAAATCACATGGAAAGTGTCATTGAAATATCAGTGTTGTTTCTTTTGTTGAAGGATCCTATTTTGCATCTAGGATTACTGCCATCCTTCACACATATCCTTTCTCATACATAAATAGTCTGAGTCCGGTACTCGCAGCCCATCATATAAAGTGGTGCCCGCAGTTCTAAGTTGGTTTAGTGCTACCAATTCATAGATAAACCCAAACATTGGCCAAACTTAGCACCGCACTGTAGTAATAGGCCATGATCCTATTCTGATTCTACATCCAGTCTTGTTGTCCTGAAGATATAATATCTGTTCATTAAAAACCCGATGTTCTCCACAAAATACCATAATTAGCCATCAATTTTTGCTGAATTTCCCCATTTTGACATGGCTTACCCAACTCACTAATACCAGCCTTATAGCCACAAATCGGTGCTAAGTCCAAATCCTCCTGAAAGCTCCGCTCAGGCTAACGCCTGATCAGAAAAGCAGACTGCCGCTGCCAGAGCACCTCCTGTTGCGATGTGAATTTTTGAGGGCGGGAGTGGAGGATGAACGTGTTTTTGGTGTGCCCTCTGGTTGTTTGAGCAGCAAAAAATATCATTTAATGATAATTTGAATTGGAATTAACATACAGAAATATTGATTTAATGTGATTTTAATGGGATCTAAGGGTGTATATATATATGGCCACCCCCATTACCAGGGCCTACCTTGAGCTTTTTATCGTGGTATTTGCAGCAGAAAAAACAATTATTTTCTTGTCCAGCTTTTGTGTGATTTGCACACTACCACAGAAGTAGGGTACAGCTTAACTATTGTTTTCTTGCAGTTCCTCAATTGCCACCTGGTTACTCCACATCCCAAGACTCCGAGGTTGCCTTCCCTTCAAAGTCAAGTAGCCTTTGTAGATAAATTAGGGTGAATTAGGGTCATGTTATATGTTGTTCAAAACATGGTTCGCTTCTTTCATTGGGATGTAGTACTGCAACACAATCACATGGAAACACTAGAATAGTGTCTTCCCAGACTTCAAAACAATATATGTCTACTTGTAAGTTTGTTTTGCCACACAAAAGAAATGATAAATATTCTGCCTGGGAACTACATGACTTGAACTTCTCCACTGCAATCTTGCGTTGTTTGTCGAAGCATTCTACTGGATGCATTTTGCTTTCCAAGATGAATCATATTTAACTTAGAATAATATGGATTAATTCTAGGGATCAAATCCTTGATCAAAACCAGAAAGAAAGAAACAACGTTTTGGATGACCTACTTTGGGATGGGGGAGGGGAGAAGGCTCTCCAATGCATTGTGTTTTTATTCATTTAGTTTTGCTTTTGTTTTTCTTGTTTTTTGTTTGTTTTTGTGTTTTTTTGGCAGATAGCAGATAGCAGATGGTTGACCTTGCAATGAAACAGTCAATGAAATAGACAAAAGGTAGGCCCTGGTGGGGGGATGGGCATATACATATACCCTCTGGCTATTTAACATAGCCATGGGAAATGGCCCATTTATAGATGGTTTACCTGGGTTTACCTATTAAAAATTGTGTATTTCCATGGCTATGTTAAATAACCAGATTGTTTATATATATATATATACACAATATACCCTCTGGTTATTTGATACATAGCTATGGTATAGATGGTCCATAGAAATAGATGATTTACGTTATGATTTACCGAACTCAAAAATAGTGGTTTTCCATAGCTATGTTAAATAACCAGAGGGTATGTGGAATTGGTAAACTTAATGATCAGCCTTTAACTTTGGAGGGGTTAGGCCAGCCGTTTCTGGTGAAATTGGGGGCCCGGATTATTTTTGGATGTGCCATGTTTTACAGTAAATTGTATTACCCTCTGGTTTTTTAACATAGCCATGGTATAGATGGCTCATTTATAGATGATTTTCCCAGCTATAAACCTCCATTTATAAGGGATTTTCCATGGCTATGTTAAATAACCAGATGGTATAATCATTATACATTAATCATACAGTGTCATTCTCCAAATTTCGCAATTCATCAATCAGCTATGACATTTCTTCAGATTGAAATGTGCCGTGAATCCTGGTCGCTGTGGGCCAGCGGTGATTTAACCAGTCCAGGGGATGACAGGTTGAAGCCCTCAGAGAATGTCAGTTGTTTAGGCGTTGCGGGTGATTTTAGGCTTAAAGGATTTTAGAGTACCTCCCACCAAACACGCGGGGATTTTCGGGCTTACCCTTCATCAACCCCATACAATGTAGATATGGTAATATAACATAATATAACAACATATTACATTATGTATACTGGTTGGTGGTTTGGAACATTTGGATTATTTTTCCCATCATATTGGGAATTTCATCATCCCAACCGACTTTCATATTTTACAGAGGGGTAGGTATACCACCAACCAGTTACATTATGTATATGATACAATTAACAAAAACAATATATATATACACACAATATATTACATGTATAATTTATATATATATACAATAAAAATAAACTATTGTGGACCTTTGGTGAGCTTCCCTTGTCCGGGACGCTTGACACGCTGAGGGCGCCGAGTATCAAACCCTGCACTTCGGGGAGTCTCGAAGAGCTGCAGGTACGGGTCCACGGGTCCACGGGACCACGCGCAAGTGGAAGTGTAGAACTCACCATTTTTGTGGGGATATACCCGCTGGTAAACTAACGTAACTGATGGGAAAATCACCATTTTTAATTGGAAAACTCACTATTTCTATGGCCATTTTCAAAAGCTATTTTGACATAACCAGAGGGTAATGAGGGTACAATATGGTACCATGGGATATATGTATTATGCAATATGTATATATATATATATACACCAATGATATTGTTCTTCCAGAAATTGGTGATTTAACCAATTTAACCCCAGTCTATTCCAGGCTGTGGAACATCATGTTTAACATTGTGAAAAACCATGACATGGGACCTGGGACCGCCATTGTTCGAGCTGCTGGGGCAGATATTTTCAGGCCATGTTTGATGACACCGGAGGGTTTTTTTCGGCCATGTTTCTCCCCTTCGAAAAATCCACAGACCGACTAATTCTTGCAGAATCACAACCCACAAGTGGAAGAACCAACTTTGTTTTCGCAAACTGTTGGGTGTATGGCGCATGGTGGACGTATTTCTGCTTCCATGATGAACGTAGCCAAATTGTATAGAAGTGAGCACCCTGACAGTATTGTTCATACCAGTCAATCTAACTCGTGATACAGCATGCAATATATTATGATACTAACATAACTGGGTCAACACAACACGTTAACAAAAAAAAAATCACAAAAAATGACATCGATTTTGGAAATAATCCATGGTTTTCCATGTGTCAAAATACAATTCATGGTTTTCCATGTTTTTCCCCATAGTTTTCCATTCTTGAAACACGTCATGCTGATCAAAATACATTTTAAAAAAAAGTCGTGTTGTTCACCCCCAGCGCAGGACCATGTCGTGGTCTACGGTGGCGATAGCAGCAGTACCCTGCCGGCCACGGTGCGGATGTTGCAGCTGCGGCAGCCAGGGGTGGAGGCAGCGTCGGACAGTCGATGCGATTGACCCTCAGGGCCTGTCAGGGTAAATTTGATCACGACCTCACTGGTCTCCCGAGCCCTGGAATCATATGGTCAATAAATGTTAAGAAGGGAAATCATCCCCAAATTCATCTGATTTCAGGTTAGTGAATCATGGTGAATAAGGGAAATCATCTCCTTAAATGGCCCAAGAATTCAGGTTTTTCGGCAAACCGAAAACAGTCCGCTGAGTCATCACTTGGGCCTCAGGGGCAGGGTGATGGCTTCTTTCTTAAGGTGAAAGGCCTTATTTCAGGTAAGTGAAATATTATAATTTACCCTCCATTTGTGGGTCATTTCTGGAAACCATGGCTTTTCCCACATGTTTTTTGGTATGTTTACCCTAAGCAACATATGGAGCTTTCGCTCGAAAATTCACCAAGACAAACAATGGAATCCAAAATCAAAAATAGGGAACGCAATAACTGGATGGGTAGTATTCAATGCTTTCTTTGTTTGCTGTAAACATGAAGTTATATTATATATATGTATATAAATACCTATATATATATATGATTATAGACTAAAGATCTAAAAAACTTTTTTCAAGGTATCTAAGATTCCGATAGATTTCGAATGTTGTTTTTGTTCAATGGATTTGGGGTTGACCAAAAAGCAGTATGTAAGGTACTTAGTTTCTTGAGAACACCCATGTCCTTAAATGTCGATTTCCTACTGGTTGATTAGAGGGATCAACCCCCAAGCAGTAGATGATACTATATGCTACTAACCAAGAGTACAGCAGCTGCTGAGACTCAGAAATCTTTCGTGAATCCAATAATTGTGTATATATATATACAAGGTGTTGCCCCCAAGATAGCGTTCAGTTGGTTTATAACTCCAATAACTATGGTTTATGGTACTTACAACTATAGTTAATGGGGTTTATAAACCAACAAACATAACTGGGGGGCCCCACCTTGTAGAACCCAGATCGGATCCATGGTGCTGCTTAATATATGGTGTGCCATGGATCCCATCACTATACCCCCTTTATGTTAGCATATATATACCAGCACCATGGATCCTATGGGTACTATTCAGATCTCGGAAAAATGATCCTATCTTGCCAGGTGGTGATTCTGAGCATGGACATGCACGAGGAGCGCAATCATAAGATTTGGCAGGATATCAACTTAGACACAGCCGCTGAGATGTTCGAAACATTTTGGGGGGGGCCGGTATTGAGGGAAATGGAAGAAGATGGATTCGGAATCAGCACTTATCCCCACTTTCTGTCTTGCATGTTTTTTTTACACCTATGACAAGTATATGAAAAAAAAAATAATCCAATCCCTATGAAAAACCAATGGATAGACTGGGAGAACGTAGTTTTGAATGGGTTATGGATGAATAGAACCCCAACATTAGTTTTTGGCGAATGATAAGGATCAAAGTGCGATCTGGTTGATTCATGGGAGAAGCGTCAGAGAGTGAAGAAGCTTCATAGTGAGAAGTACCCTCTGGTAAACATACAAAAAACTATGGAAAATCACCATTTAGTTCGTGGATTCTCCCATGAAAAATGGTGATTTTCCATAGTTTTTTGTATGTTTACCAGAGGGTAATGCGAAAGTACCAATGAAACTCCCCGGGGACAATTCAGATTTGATATGTTCCAGTTGGACTGGACCATGACCCGATCCCTGGAAGCTACACCAAGGTGGTTGTCCAGTTGAAATTCATGGTCTCATGGCCATCTTGTGATGTTCGATGACCGCATCTGAGTTTTTGATGCCCATCACAACACAAAAGACAGTGAGTATGACACAAACCAAGCGGGACATGGGGACATGGGCTTTAAGCCGATGTCTAAGAGTTTGGCCAACCATTCCAGCGCCAAATCTTCAAGGAGACGATTTCGGTGTCCAGACAGCATGATTTGTTGGTGAAACATGGTGAAACCATTCAACAGCATCGTCATAAGTCATATTTTATCTACCATGCCGGGATATTCCATTGTTTCATGTGTATGGTTCTATCAATTCTAATATTTTATCTATTTTATCTACTGTACATAGTTCTATTCCATTTGTTTCATTGGTTCCTCTAGATACCGAACTCAGTTCTAGAAATGGCACCTCTCGGCGGTTGCTCACTACCTGATTCTGAGTCATTGCTCTCATGAGAACTAACCTAGGTCATCTGCATATAATTGCTGTAACTATTTCGATATGTGAAACCAGTCCAGATGGCCAGGTATATATATATACATATTATCTACATAGTTATACACGTGTACACACCAAACCACATAGCGATATTTATATGTATATATAGATATACACATCAAAATCATATGTGTATATATATATATGTATATATATATGTATATATATCTATGTATATATATATATATGTATATATATGTATGTATATATCATGAAGTATAGTCAAACCAGTCTATAAATCCAGCTACTTCTATTCCACAATCTAATACAATATCTATCCACAAATACATGTCACCAAATGTCAGAACAGCAACCACCGTTCCAACGTTCCAACGGTCTCTTTTTCGTTCCAAGGTCCACTTTGCAAAGCAGTTCCTGCATCATCACCGGGACCTGCGCGGCGGTTTTCTCCACCGGGCCAAGGTGCACACCAGCCTCCAGGAATCCGAAAAGCTATGGAAAATGGCCATAGATCATAGAAAGAGTGGATCTACCCATTTACAAAATGGTGATTTTCCATCGTTATGTAAACGTTTCGCAGAGGGTATACCATGATACCATACACCTACACATCGCATCTTTGCTGGGGATGAACATTCATTTGCTGTGGTGGATGATTTGTTCGCAGGGTAGGTAATTTGCCAAACCCAAAGCCACAGACGATTCTCGTTGATCAACCATTGAAGCTAGGAGTTTACACCATCCCAACTAGGGAAACACCCAACGAAAAAACCACTTGATTCACTTGATCCCTGGGTTGATCAACAACCAACCATAGTTATCCAGGAATCCATTTATAGATGGGATAAAACATAGAGAATAACCCAGAGAATAACCATAGTTAGTTTGCCATGGGCTCACCTCATCCCCTCATGAAATCCAATGATCCACCAAGCCCTGTTAATCCCATGAAATCAAAGGGTGATCTCACATGAGGCCGTCATCATCCTGCCCTTGATCGACAAAGACATGCAAACAGCACCCGTGCAGGGCTGGGAACTTCGGCGCATGGTGCCTTGAATCGCGATGCAGGGTGGAAACCGGGGTGCAACCGGCTGTAAAAGGTGCCTTCCCATCACCCTGGGCTGATCAAGAACCATAGTTACCATCTGGTTATTTAACAGTTTGCCATGGAAAATCCACCCAGTTTTAAGAACGGTAAACCATCTATTTCTATGGGCCATCTATACCATGGCAAACTGTTAGTCATAACCAGAGGGTATCCATTTATAGATGGGATAAAACCCAGAGAATAACCATAGTTGGTTTTTGTGGTTAGGAAATGGGCCAAACAAAAAAACTAACGGTTATACATGGGATCACACCGCATAAATGGTTCTAAGTGGAAATTCCCTACTAAACCATGGTTTCGTTGATTTTGGGGTGCTGAAGATTAGGGGCAAGGGATTAGAATGATTAGATAATTCCGGGAAAAATAGGTGATTGGACCATTGGACTTTTCGAATGATTTATTTGCAACATTGATGTGTGGTACTTAGATGGGCCATGCGATGTTGCCGATTCCTGGTTAGTAACTGGGGATTAACTAACCTTCAAACAATCCCAATGAAATAATCCATGGCTACTAACTAGTTAATAAACTAACACTATAGTTAATCTAAGCCATTTACTAACCAGTCACTATTAATTAAGCCAATATAACCCTCATTATAGATGGGTTAGTATAGCCAGTTCATAAACTCCATGGCCCATCTAAGTAGAGCTTCAGTTGTTTGACATCGACCACTTGGGAGATTGTTACAGGTCAACTTACAGATACCACGTTGGTGACAACAGGTCGACTCAATGACTGGGTGTGTCTGAAAATAGTGTAGCCCTAAACCCAATGGTAAATGATCATGATCCCTATATTAAATGGCTATAATTGGGAATATACCCTATTTTCAGACAAACCCATATGGGGAGATTGATGGAGGTTGGTTTACTGACAAATCATCAAACATCAAGGTGTGCGACAGTCAAACATGCTGATTCAAGCAATCAAAGTCATGCTTCAAGCAACATCAGTGAGCATGCAATTCAAACAACATGGATATATACTCTCTGGTAAATTAACAGTTGGACCCTGAAAACACATTTGTTTTGGTGGAAACTAGTCTTTCAACCCCATTTTTAGCCGGGGTCTATGTTAATTTACTGGAGGGTTTCTGTTTCCACCTGGATGATCATTGAAGTTTGCAAGTGGTTATTGACTAGACTATGACTCAAAAAATCACAAATTTTACAGTGCCCTGCTGATGTTGGGATATAAGTGATCTAAATTGGTATAGTATACTCACTAAACTTTAATCTTAACTAGTTGAATCATCCTAAGTATGGACGAAAATGTGCAGAACCCCCCTGATCAGCGGGGTCACACCTAGCTTGCGTTTAGATGTTGCCTCAGATGAACCTCTATTTGAGTTATAGTCCAAAAATGGCATACAGACCAGAAACGACCAAACCCTTTTCTTCAGCTGGGAAAATGCTTTGTTTTGATTCATTTTCGAAAAATGGGATCAATGACGACCTCATGACCAACGCCTTTTGTTACCCTCTGGTAAACTAACATAACTATGGAACATGACCATTTTCAATGGGAAAATCCACTATAAATGGTGATGTTCATTGATTTTCCATAGTTATGTTAAATTACCAGAGGGTAAGGAAAATGGCTAGTTCTAAGTCATTGGATTCCCCAACTTGTTGGCGACGAGGTGGACTCCGATACGATCCTCACGACCAACGTCATCGCCACGCGGAAGTGGACGAATCCCATCGAGTAGCCCCGGCGTTTTTTTTTGTTTCGGCGATCGAGTTGGGAGTGGCTAGATGGGCCATGGAGTTGGTTAACTGGATTATAGAAGTTTATATTGGCCCATCTATAATGGGTTAGATAAATAATAGTGACTGGTTAGTGACTGGTTATACTAACCCATCTATAATGAAGGTTATATGGGTATGGATCAATACCTATTAATACCATTTTGAGTGGGATGAACATCCATAAATCCCAGCTATTTTGATGTGAACAGAAGGGGTACAAGGTTTTGACACACTGCCATATTGGCTATAAATAGTGACTGGTTAGTAAATGGATTAGTTGATAGTGACTGGTTAATAGTGACTGATTAGTGGATTATAGAGGATTAATTAATAGTGACTGGTGAGTAAATGGGTTAGATTAACTATAGTGTTAGTTTATTAACTCGTTAGTAAATGGATTATTTCATTGGGATTGTTTGAGAGTGACAAATCCCCAGTGACTAACCAGGAATCGTTAAATCCCATGGCCCATGGCCCAATCTAAGTTTTTTGTTTTTTTTGCGCAACATACAGATGATCATGAACATGCATGTGGTCGTAACATATGGTTCTAATATGATCTAATATCGGATCTATTTGTCATAATCTATGGATATCTATGGCTAGGTGGTTTAGCCAACATTTTGGGATGAGTTTTATTGTATAACCATGATGTATAAGCAACCTGTTTTCGTGATTTGATGATATTATTACAGATATAGTTTGATAATATTTTACTATATCATGATATAATACCATTTTGTGATGATAACAGATATAGTTTGATGATATTATACATACAATTTATGGGATGATAGGTATCTATCAAGAAATAGATCTAGATGATAACATATATACTTGATGATAACAGAGTAAAGATACCAAACTAGAAAAATAGTATAGTTTGATGATAACAGATATAGTTTGATAATACATAGAGGGATGATTATATGGAGGTTTCCTAAAATAGGGGTACCCCCAAATCATCCACTTCTAGATGGGATTTTCCATTATAAACCATCCATTTTTGGGTTACCCCCCATTTATGGAAACCACCATATATAGTGCACATCAATCTACATAAATCTTCTTACATTGGCTACATGTCAATCCAATCGGTTGTTTTCTTACCTGGCCCAAGATATACACGGTACGACACGGTCGTAGTTGTCGATAAGTTGGGATGTACTTAAGTTTAAGTCCAATCATGGCAGCAGCAAATCCAAATACTACCCTCTGGTAAACTAACATAGCTATTGAACATGACCATTTATAGTGAGTTTTCCCATTGAAAATTGTGATGTTCCATAGTTATGTTAGTTTACCAGAGGGTAAACTGAGTGAAAAAAGGGCCATGTCTTTGTCACCCCTGCAGGTTTGAGGACGTTTGGACCGTCACGCAGCTCTTTCAGGCGCGGCAAGCAGCAGGGCTGGAGACATCACCTCAAAGCGCCAGCTATTGGTAAGATTATCAAGGAGCGGATTCAAAAGGTCATGATATAATTGGTATATGAACTGAGGGTCTAGAATCTAGAACAGATAAATAGATAGACAGATACATAGATGCGCATTTTCTCTATACACATGCAAACATGGACAGTCATAGATATCCAACTTATTCCAATTCAAGAACGTTGATAGCGTAAACAGCCCCTATGAAGCAAGCGTTAACATTCTTCGTGCATGATGATTGTTCCGCAGGAAGGATCTTTGAACCGATTCTTTGGCATGACTCTTGGCATCCGTTGCTGAAGCTTTCCCGGAAGGTAATCTACTGTGGCTGGCCATGAAAAGTACCAATCAACAATGACAATCTCAGTTTAACATCTTTTTTTGGTGCTTTCCAACATATGAAATATGGTTCTAGAATGTATATTTTATACATATATATATATAATATTATATAATATGTATATATATATATATTTAATATGTATATATATATATAATATGCATATATAATATATATATATATATTTATATAATTATATATATATGTCTATCTAGATCTAGATCTACTATTTGTAAAACGGCAAGCTCATAATATCACCATCCACGGTTCATCCATCGGGGCTTCAATAATATCTCCACCGTCACTAGTTTGTTCCTTTTTATGATAAGCAGAAACAAACGCCATGAAACACTTATTTGAATATGCTGGATCATAGCTGGATCATAGTGTTTGTTTCCTATGTATGTGCTATGAACACAGATACACAGTATATATATATATATATGTACATGATACATATATGTCTAATAAGTATAATATATCTAATTCATCTCACTTTTGTTGGTTTCGCTACATGTTCTTCTAGGTTTCGCAAACTCCATATACATATCCCCAACATTTTTCCCACTCACCGGCTTCACAGAGGATTTACCTATCATCTAGATTCTAGATGTTTATTGAGAACCTATACGAAATGTAGATAAATGATACCCTCTGGTTATTTAACATAGCCAAGGAAAATGGCCCGTTTATAGATGATTTTCCCATTAAAACCTCCATTTATAAGGGATTTTCCATGGCTATGTTGAATAACCAGATGGTAGATATATCACCCTCCAGCTGTACGAGCAAATCCTATGAAAAATATCGACGGATCATGGGATGAAAAAAGGGGACATGGTGGTCACCTCAATCGCCCAGTGCCCCCCAGTGATGTTTGTTTGTTTATAACCTCCATTAACCAGCTTGATACGTCTACCATAAACCCAAGTTATGTTCACCAACTTAGCTCACAAAATCCCATGAAGTCCCATCAAAATCACCATTCTTCTCACTTAAATCCCATGACATCACCATTAAAAAAAATCACATCATTCAACTTGGCTATTCTCACCTTAATACAAACATCTTCATCCCCATGTTCCTCCCATTTACCCTCTGGTAATTTAACGTAGCTATTGAAAATGACTATTTATAGTGAGTTTTCCCATTAATAGCATGGTGATTTTCCATAGTTATGTTAGTTTACCAGAGGGTATTCACCATGTTTCTTCGTGGAAATCTCCCGTTGCCGGTGGCGCCGAGGAACCCGGAGGCCCAGGGCGCCACGTCGCTCTTCGAGGACCGCTGGATGGCCTCGGCGCCGCTGAACATGTCGCCGCTCTTCGCGGCGGGGCACGTCATCGCCACCACCACGGTGGATCGCTTCCTGATGGACGCCCGGCCGGTGGCCACCGGTGGGTTGGGATGGATGGGTTGGGTAGACGGGCCATGGTAACTATAGTTATTTTATGGATGATAATTGGTATATAGAGGGTTATAGTTATATCCCCAGTTGAGCAAAAATTCGAATCTACTTAGATGGGCCATGGGATTAGCGATTCATGGGATTTGTAACTGGGGATTTTATCTAAGCCTCAAAAAAACCCAATGAAATAATCCATTTACGAACTAGGTAACTAACTCCATGGCCCATCTAAGTATGTTTGGTGGTTTTCTTAGCTATGTTGGCGCCATGGTTGGCTTGTGAAGCCTATGCTTGTGAATAAGCTGGTGGATCGGAAGGGGGAACGGTATGGGGGATGGGGGATGGGGAAGCATGGGGGTTAATAAAGCCCATTAACTATACTTATCATAAAGCCTAGTTACTGGAGTTACAAACGAACTTATCTAACAAAACTTAGCTGAGTTGATGAGCATAAGTAAGTGAAGTCTATGGTTTATGGTAGATATGTCGAATCAATTCATAGGGTTTATAAACCAACGTATAAGTGTGGGGGCAGCACCTGGTAGGGATGGATGGGAGAGATGGGGGTTTGGTTGGGGAGTGGGCATGGGGCTAGGGATGGTGGAAATAGATGAAATAAAACATAATATTGTGTTGATGTATTTAAATTTAAATTGCACTCTGTCAGTTTATTTGTTTGGGGAAACAACTGAACAAGGAAAAACTGACGGTTTGCCTTCCCAAGAAAGTCATTACACAACAATTGTCAACAATAAAATCATATAAAATCCTTGATGTGGCAGTAAGCAACCAAGACTTGCCATCTTTAACCCAATTCCATTTCTATTGCACAGTAATGTTTGGACCCCAAAAAAATGTGGGCAAGAAACCAGATGTTCCTCCGCAAAACCTTGGTGTAATTGCCGGAACATCTTCGTTTTCCAATGGGATTCTACCCGGGTCGCCCACCAGCCCTTGATCCTTCAGAGACCTTTGAATATCAAGATGCTGCATGTTTGGCCAGATCCAATGCTTGAATCGGTGCACATCACCAAGCCATAGCAAACCCATTTTGTTGCATGTGGAATGAACGCCTGTGGCATGTGCAGCCGTTGAAGATTGTCCAGACTGGAAATGTTGAAGAAACACTATGGACTGTGGAGCGTTGATTGTCATTGTCAAAGGTCTTGTGTGCATATGTACAGTTTTGGCATGTCCTTTATGACAGCGTTTATCCTTGTTTCATCCAGCATGATTCATGCACTTTTTCTCCACATCTTTGTGTGGGGTTCCTGTTTTTGGTTCTGTATCCCGTCCACCTCTCCTCCTTCCGCGCGCTTCGTCACACACAACTTTGTCACACACCATCTTTCAAACACAACTTTGTCACACACACACCATCTTTCAAACACAACTTTGTCACACACCATCTTTCAAACACAACTTTGTCACACACCATCTTTTAAACACAACTTTGTCACACCATCTTTCACACACAACTTTGTCACACACCATCTTTCACATACAACTTTGTCACACACAACTTTGTCACACACCATCTTTGTCACACACAATCTTTGTCATACACACACCATTTTTCACATACAACTTTGTCACACACCATTTTTCACATACAGCTTTGTCACACACAACTTTGTCACACACCATTTTTGTCACACACAACTTTATCACGCACCATCTTTCAAACACAACTTTGTCACACACCATCTTTCAAACACAACTTTGTCACACACCATCTTTGTCACACACAACTTTGTCACACAGCATTTTTCACACACAATTTTGTCACACACCATCTTTCACATACGACTTTGTCACACACAACTTTGTCAAACACAATCGTTGTCACAACATCTTTCACACACAACTTTGTCACACACCATCTTTCACATACAGCTTTGTCACACACAACTTTGTCACACACCATATTTGTCACACACACACACAACTTTGTCACACATCATTTTTCACATACAACTTTGTCACACACCATCCACACACCATCTTTGCCACATCCACCTTCGGGAGCAGAAGCATCAGCCCCCCAGGCCATAATTCAATCATGTTCCGTGATGGCTACTAGCCTTTTCAACACCATGAAAAATCAGCCCATAGTTTCTCATCGGAAAAAAAAAACATGAAATCCCTGGATTTCGAAGGAAAGTTTCTTCGACCCGGACGCCATGATCATCGTGGAGCGTCTCTTTGGTCTGGCTGGGTTGCTGGGCGGCGACGGCCTGGGCGATTTTCTATCGGGATTTCATCATCTAATCATCAGTTCTTGGGATTCTATGGTGATTTCAGCAGCAGAATGTGGTGATTTATAATGGGATTTCACTATGAACCATGGTGAATTATTCGGATTTATCCATTCAAACATGTGAGCACCCTTGAGAAAAATAGACATGTGAGATACTGTGCCAAATTGTGCGGCAAAGTCGTGGCAATGGTCAATTTCCCTGATTTGTTATGTCAAAATTCTACTGAAACTGTAGCACTAGAAGAAACCTAGGAAACTAAAGATTGAATTCTACTGAGTATACTGAGTAGCAAATTACTTTTTATTTTTCGATTATTTTTTTTGTTGGGGGATGACCATCAGCAAACAAATATTGGATCGATTCCGCAAACATTGGATGAACATGGGCCAGCAACACAGCAAGACATGAGTAGTTGTACAGCTTCGTAAGTGGCACATGATAAGTACCGATATACAAGTGGTACTTGCAAAATTGTATCCACTTATATCCATGTGTTGAATTGGGGTGAATCAGTATACTCAGTTTTTTCCAGCCGTAGAAGAAAAATACATCTGGTTGGTGGTTTGGAATATTTGGATTATTTTTTCATTTCATATATGGGATGTCATCCTTCCCATTGACTTTCATATTTTTCAGAGGGGTGGCTCAACCACAACCAGATATGATTCGCTTCGGTGTCCAAGATCTCAACTGAGGTTGACCATCGGCACCAAGGTGGGACAGTGATTCCGGAGTAATCAGATACCCGAGATGGTACAGCAACACAACTGATGGGAAAATCACCATTTTTCATGGCTAAATCCACTATAAATGGCCATTTTCAATAGCTTTAATGTTTACCAGAGGTTTTGTATGTTTACATAGCAAACTGGAAAATCACCATGTCTGACATAGGTAAATCAACTATACATTGCAATTTTCGTTGTGTTAAATTACCAGAGGGTTATGTACAACAAAGAGAAAACTCAAATGGTGAGGACTTGAATGCTTGAGAGTCATTGGGGAGAAAGCTTGACGTGAATGGTCGTTGATCTTACTCGATTTGAGTGCTGTTTGATTGTCTTGTTTCGTTGATGGGTTGATTTAGTTTTTATAACTGGGTGGTGGTTTCGAACATTTTTTTTTATTGTTCCCATCATATTGGGAATGTCATCATCCCAACTGACTTTCATATTTTTCAGAGGGGTTGAAACCACCAACCAGAAGATGTCTCTGCTTGGCTTTGGGCAAATTGGACGGGATGGAGTGGACTGTTTTGTTTTGAATGCTGTCGTCATGATTTCCATCATGCTGGGTGAACACTTCACCAAGATTTTGCGAACGACGGGGGTTGTTGCAATTCAGCTCAAAACCAACAATGCAGATTCTCTAAGATTGACACCGTCATAATTGGTTGATATTGGTTGTATCATGTGTTATACCGATGATGTTGTTTAAACAGCGCCTTTTGCTGCTAAACATACTATGTTTTGCTTGTTGGTGTTTGTAAGATTTGACAACCCCCCAACAAATCCAACTTTCGTTAAAAATCCCTCAAATCACCTGTTTGTCGCTTAAATCCCATTATATACATATACTTACATATATATATATATATACATCACCACTTTCTTTGGTTAATTTCTGTTGTTTTACCAGCGGTTTCGTTGCGTTTTTGTTGCGCAAAATGGTGAGCCATTGCTGGATCCGGTTAGGCCAAAGGTGGCTTGGGCAGCTTGAGCAACGCGACTCTTGGCAGAAAGTCCTCGCCAGCTTCATCACAGGTGCATCAATGTGAGATATAGTGGATATGATGATGTATATATACTTTGATATATATATATATATGATTATATATATATACAGTATAATAAATATATAGATTATAGATTTTGTTGCGCAGTGCAATATAAATTGTATCCTTATTATCCTTATTACTTTTTATATTCCCCTGTAGCACTGATATTCATCTATAAATCTATGATATGCTGCAAAATTCCATCATGTTCTGGGGTATAGGATCTTGTAACCGTGCTTACGTGTTTGTTCCAGCCCTCCGTAGCAAAAAAATCGAAGGGACCATATTTAGATCCATTTATATATCATTCACCCAGACCCTCCAAATACCTCAAGACAATGATATTCAAGACAATGATATAAGTAGTAAACTTGTAAACAAAAACACATTTTTTGATGGTACTTGGATCTAGGTATACATATATATATATATATTATACATCTATATTATATTATATAATATATATTATATTATATAATATATATTATATTATATATAATGTATATTATATTATATATATATATTATATTATATATATATTATAAAAAATATTGTATATATAATTTATATAATTTATAATATAATTTATTTATTAATTATATATATTATAAATATTATATATATATATATATGTATTGAGAATTCAATAGGGGATATCAGCCCTACACCTAGACACCCTGTCTATCCGCAAGCCAGTCTGTTTCCTTTTCCACTCAAAGTCCCGATCCCACCCACCTCGACCTAGAGCCATGCATGTGGCACGGCAAGACCGGCGATTTGAGGTTGCATGTCATGCATGAGTCCAATGGTGTCCACAGGTGTCCCAAGAAGTCAGCACTGATGAAATGGATGATCTCATGTGGTCAAAATCACACTCGTCAAAATCTCAAAATTTTGAAACTTTTGTTTCCATGTTCTGCATGAGATCATGTGCTGGCTTCTGCACCTTGGCCTCCTGCTCTGACAGCCACTTCAAACGCTCACGCTTATCGGCTCTTTGTCGCAGAATGTCCAATTCATCAAACATTGAGTACTTCTTAAGTGCCAATGCTTTTCTAAGAGTACCCCCATCCATGACTTTTGTCAGACAGTCTGCAAGCATGGCCTGACTACAGACCCAACGGAGTTTGCAATTCTCAGTCAATCTTTCCCTAATCAATAGACACTCCAGTGTTATCCGGAACTCTTCACACACCGGTGTTGATGTCTTTGTTGACAAATCGAAAACTGATTTGCAATCCGTTGCAATTGATGCCAGCGGAGACTCTTTGAGCACTTCGGTGGGATTGGTCCAGTCAATGCTTGGGTCCAGAAGCCATGACCAAAGCAAACGCAACCAACTCAGCCTATCCAAGGTACTACTAAGTGCTGATGCCTCAGCACTGAGTGTACTTCTTATGACACGAGGGATTTTCCGGCTGGACCAAGCTATTGGACAAATCACTGCCAATTTGTTCTCGGCCATTCGAGAATCTGTCGTGAAAATGATGGTACCCTGTCGCGAGGCCGTTCCTTTCTTTGTCTCAAAGGAAGCATCAGAAAAGGCACAAAATGAAACCTGACTCTCAGGTATTGGAACAATGACAAGGTTTACATGATTTTTCTTGGCCTCGAACAGAGTGCGATTCGCATCGAGGAGATCCTCTATGCATGCTTTTGGAATCAGTGATTGGAGAATACCCACCTTGGCGCTTATGTCAGGCCTGGTTTGGACCGCAGCGTATTGAAGAGAGCCACACAGCTGGCGGAAGACTTGTCTTTCCGTTTCTGTCACTGGTGACTAAGGCTCCTTTCTACGATGTCGACAGACTTGGATCGGGTCTATTCTTTCGATATACTTCTTTTGACACATCTCAATACTTCCATCCCTCCATTGACGATAGTGGATACCACAGAAGTCAAATTCCCCAGTATTAAATGCCCCAAACGAGTATTTTCCCCGCAACCGCTCTATGACACTCATGAAGTAGTCATCTCCGCCCCCGATCCCGTCGTCCACATGTATGCCTAACACACCACGCACCCAAGGTCGGCCTTGTGAGTCTTGTGTCACAAGCGAGAAGACGCAGCCATCCAGTGGACAAACCATGAACCCCAAACTTTCCAGGGTCTCCCTAAATGATTGATACCAAAGATAGGGTGCATCGATACGCCCATAGGCTCCCCCTTCCAAACCGCACTGGTCCATGGCTGTCATTTTCAGGGCTGCTGCAATCTCAGGTGGTGGGTGTATCCCAAGTGGTCTCCCGTCCCCGGCTCCTTTCAGAAAAGCTGTTGAAACATCAAAATTAATCAAAGTCCAGCCACAGCTGGCAACCTTCTGCAAAACCAACTGCTTTCCATCCTTGCTCAACGTTGGAGCATCGTTCGGGACTGAGGATATGTCTGGGTCTTCAAATCCCAGAATCACCAGTCGTGCCTTGGCACGTTTTTCTACCGTGCCTGGCAACGGATCTTTCCAGGTCAAAATCCACCTGCACCGCATGATTCGATTTTCGGGTAAAGCCCCTTTTG
Source organism: Cladocopium goreaui (assembly GCA_947184155.2). NCBI lineage: Eukaryota > Dinophyceae > Suessiales > Symbiodiniaceae > Cladocopium > Cladocopium goreaui. The sequence goes on along the minus strand of CAMXCT020006712.1, from coordinate 293,076 downwards.
CTAGTTTTCTTACAGTTCCATGGTCAATCCAAGCCTGTACCTCCTTCGCCTTTGCCTTTCGAAACAACTCCCTCTCAGCTTGGTCTAATGTTTTCCATTGGACTTCAACCCTTTGTTTCTTTGCGGTGGTGGCTACAAGAATGCATTCAGCCAAGTTGCCATCTACCACACCCTCTTCGAGAGGCATCTCAGGAGACTCCATTAAAGTGATTTCCCATACCCCAGAAGTTGTTGGTGGTCCCTCAAAATCATCCCCGAAAACAGCAAGTGAGTCATCGTTCTCATCATCGGACATTGGTACTGGAACTCCGAGACCCCCTAAATCCCCACTTATAGGTACACCATCTGGATTGTTTACTTCGGGGTCTCCCATTTCGGGGTTTCCACCCAACTGACTTTCCGGGGGAGAAGCTTCATCTTCGGGTTGTTCGCTATCTAGATCAATGATGGGAGTTGGGGCAAGAGAGGGCTCATATTCATCATCACCTTCATTGGAACCAACAGTTGGAGGAAATTCATCCAGCTCTACATAGTTCCGAGTCCTAGTGGATACCCGTTCATCCCTTACATGACCATGCTCATCCCTAGGTAACGCATGATACTCTCTCATGGATGCAGGCCTCAAGTGTTGGGGACTGGCACGAATCAGGTATCCCCCATGACTCAACCACACAACTCGGGCTTTCTCAATGGTGATGACCTGAGCCGGACCATACCAGCGGCCTCTCTCATGTCTTATGTTGCCCCTTACCCTCTTCCAGTAGAGGACCCAGTCTCCCGCTTCAAATTCGACCGCTCCTGGTCGACTCCTCCGGAGGAGCGCACGCCGGCAAGAGCTGTCATTGTCCGCCCTGATGAAGGCTCGCCTTGCCTGCTCCCTACGCTCTAGACTAGCTCTGAAGCGCATTCCCTCTGGGGTTGAGCTCTCAGCCAAGAGGTGAGCTCCTGCCTGGGAGTCGGCGGTCAGCGAAGCCGGCAGAGCTCGGGCTTTGCCCAGAAGCCTTTGGCTCTTGACAGGGAATTCTTTGCAGAAAAAGCTTGCCTCAAACACTGCTTAAACTCTTCCCCATCCTTTATTGGGTTTTCCTGGTCCATACGAGTCAACATATCCTTGATGATCCTACCATGTATCTCAGCCCTGCCAATTTGCCAGTGGCTTTCCCCGGCAGCCATGACTACCTGGATGTTTTCTTGCTGCAACCGATCAATCCATTTGGGGTTTACATACTCTCCAGCAGGATCAAGATACAAAGTTTTGCACGGACCAGCCCAATGCAGCCAAACATCCTCAAACACCCTAATCTGCTCTTCAACAGTTCTGCCGCTTGGTGCACCAAGATGGAAAAGGGTGCCCTCATCGATAAAATGCATAAAGTGGAATGTTTGTCCCATCTTTGACTTCCAGTAAGCCCCATCAGCCCCTACTACGTCGTTGAAATCCAAATCATCATGAATCGATGAAGGGTGAGGCAACTTTGGTTTCTTCTGGGTTTCAAGACAAACATCACACTGCATATCTAGAGCACCTTGCACCACAGTTGGCTCGGCACCCTGTTCGAGAAGGAGACGCTGCAGTCTCGCTGGATCTGGATGGCCCAAATTACGATGCAATCGGACCAAATCGGTTCTCTGCTGTGCACCAAGTGCTCTAAAAGCGGGCCCATGCCTTGGAACAATTTTCGGGGCCCATCCAGGAACCAACGCTTCTGCTTCGGGCTGGCTTTCTTCTACTGTTTTCTGTTGAGAATTGGCCAGAATCGTCATTGAACTTGGAACAGAGGATCCCTCTTGTTGGGTGATAGGCGCATGCATCTCAACATCAGGCATTTCTTGAGATTCCACAACAGGTCCATCCAAAAGACACCTTTTCCCAAAAACACTAATGGAAATCTTTGCAGGGACTGCCTTTCTCACCTGTTTGGCCTTTGAGAGTTGCTGCCATTCTTCAAAATCACCCAAATCTTGGACCTCACCGCTTTGCCGATGGACAACCACAGTTTTACGAAGGGGGATATCATCCCGAATGATGTCATTCTTTGGAACTCGGTACCTTTCGGTGCCCCGACACAAGAGGACAAATTGGATGTTGATTTGTGGATATTGCTCTTGAAGTTGAACAACCCGGGGGTCATCCCTCCAAAAGTATGCCGCACCAACCCTTGGAACATCCCTCTCAAAACTGGTGATTACCCCTTTCCAATCCACCACATGAGCTCCAGTTGAAGAATCTTCATCCATGTCCTCAGGGAACGGAGGACTCTTTGTCCCATGTCGCCGCCGACACCGCCGCATTTCCAAAACTTCTTGTGCCACTGGTCGCTTGGTCCCCTTTGAAAGTTCTTCTCCAACCAACAATTCTTCGAGGATTAAAGGTTTTTCTCCCATCCCCAAACTCTTGATAATGCCCTGGACCACTTTTCGTGCAAAAACCGCAGTATAGGCAGCAGCATAGGCAGATACTTTCACCCAAGGTTCACCTGGTGCCTTTACACTCCCTTTGATCTGCTGATGTTCATGATCCCTAGGACATCGTTGATTGTGAAGCAGTCCATGAACTATCCTACTTGTGGTAAGGACTTGACTTTGTTTCCTCAAAAATTTGTCTGTGTAGGGACCCCGGAGTTTACCAGCTTGGCACATGTCGAAGTATGCGGGAAGGGTACCTGTATGGACATCATACAACTGCGGTTGCTTAATCATGTCTGACCCTCTGGGTTGCTCCAAGTGAAAGTGACGTCCATTTGAGACCTGGAAAAGATAAAGTTGGTTACACAATTCTAAATGGCAAATGTCACCTTGCCTACCTTGCATGATCATGTTTCTGGTGGTAACACTTCGACCCATGTTGAACTTTGAGAAGGATCCCCAAAACTTACACTCAGGTGCAACCCATATGTGTTCGGGTTCATACATCATTACCCAAGACCAGAGTTTGTTGATCCCTTCTGGGGTTGTCAGATCACCATGCAAACGTGTAAACCGAAGTGCAATCCCTCCCATTCTTTTCATTTGTTGTGTCAGTTGGGACTCCTTTTCACAGTATACTTCTAAGAGAACAACAGGCCGACTCTGGTTAGTGGGCTTTTGGGGTTCCAAGACATTGGCCTTTTGCCTGATTTGATTAAAGTCTCTCTCGATCACCCCAACGAATTGATCAATCTGGGCCTGCAGCCCTTGAACTTGAGCCTCACTCAGAAGTGCTGGTGCACGTTTCAGATGTCCTCTTCCTCCGGAATCTGTGTCTCTCGCGCCAGCTCCCTCTGAAGGAGGGCAATCTGTGTCTGGATCTGTTGCACTCGCTCGGCATTCTGGTCCACGGTCATCTTGGTCTTGTTGGGCTGCTCCCAATCGGATGTGGTCCGCTTGGATGCCTGAGTCTTCTTGGCATTGGCGGACGATGCTCCTGTCTTGGTGATCACTTCCCACCCTTTTTCGGTCTTTCCCTGAGGTGCCGAAGGTCGAGTGGTTGTCGGTGACTTCGATGACTGCCCCGATCCTGCCGATGATGGCAGAATGGGAATCTGATTCAGTGTTTCGTACTTCTGCCGGACAATCACGTAGTTCTGTAGATTCCTCAGCCACGGTGACACCGCTTTGCGGTTTCGGATCTGGAAGATGTAACAGGGATGATTGTTGTACACCTCCGCAAAGGTCTGTCCCTGTTGAACTCCCGAGGGGATCTTGGTCTCGCCCCACTGCTGCAGATTCGTAATCCCTGGTGGGACTTTGTACTGCCGATCGGGTGCATCCATGTACACTCGATCTGATTTGAGACCTGGGTCTTCGTCCCCTGACAGATCCTGTACCAGATATGAGGACTTCGTCTCCTTTGAGCTTCCCATTGCTTTGCACACTCTGGTCGGTCGGAGATGGTGTAGATGGCAGCTCAACTTGAGCCTGTACTTTTGCAGAAATCGCGGTGTGACATGACTCTACGTGAGGTGAATCCTGTACAATGAATTGAGATTGAGTGGACATGCATGTTCGAGGTGGGATATTGGACCGTTCCCCTTTTTCATTTGTCATGTCTCCCTTTTCCTTGTGATTAACCTCTTGTTGATAAATCTCTTCTACATGTTTCCAATCAGTCTCATTACTTGGTATGTTCAGCAAATCAACGACCCCAACGCAAAGCAGATTTTTCCTACAAGTTTTGAGGGCAACTGTTTTGGAATTTCCCAGGAATCTCAATACCTTGTTTCGGGGATCAATCATGACTCCAAGTTCCTTCATGATTGCATTAGATACCAAGAACGGGGTGCGACCCTGCACAACTTCCACTCGGATCCAGCCCTTTTGGCGCCGTGGAATGCACAGTGCGTACATGCTCCGAAGGGTGCCACTGTTGCCGAATCGAAAATTGACCGATGAAACCATCTTCTTAATGGGGGTTCTAACGTTCCCAGACAAAGCTTCTAAAAGGCCCTGGACCCTTTCACTGCCAATCACTGACCTACTGGCACCAGTATCTATGACGGCTTCTCCGGCACACTCTTCAGACATTAAAATCACGGCTGGAGAAAACAGGCTGGTGTCTTCGGAGTCTTCTGGCTCTGAAGTTCGAGTGGGCTCTGCGGTCGGTGCCAACTTCACGGCATGTCCATGCTTCCTACAGCATTTTGATAAAGCACTTTGAAGCAACCCCTTGAAAACTTGATTGGTGGACTTAAACTTCGTCAAGGTACCTGTTGATACTGCCAAACCATTTGATTTTGACCCCTCAAAATTTTGAACATCACCGTCAATCATGAAACAGTCTTCAACTTCACAAACCCCTGAGGCATCATGAGGTGTCAAAATCCCTGAGTTTTGGCCTAACGTGCCTAAGTCCTCGGCAGATTCTGGGAGCTCGTCGATCAACTCCATGGCAGGCATCTGATCCTCGTGATCTTCGGGATGGGCAAAGAGCGCCTCTGCGATGGAGATGGTCTCCGTGGTGCCCTTGCCCTTGCCTTCCCCCTTGGTGAGGTTGAGGGGGCACTCACGCTTCCAATGCCCAACTTGTCCACATTTCCTGCAGGCTGATGAGGCAATTCGATCTGCTAAAGATCGGAACTTGGTGCCCTTGGACCCCATCTTTCCTTTCTTCCCCTTGCCCTTGCTGGCACCTGGACCACTCATCGGCCAGAAGCCCCTGATTCGTGCTCGTTCCCTGAGTCTTGTTCTGGCCTCAAGGTACGTTGCATAACAGCTTGCAAGCTCGGGAGACTCCTGAGCAACTTCGATGAGCGTCTCCTCAAAGTCATTGATGAAGATTGCATCCTCATCTCCCTCATCATACATGACTTGGAAGACGGTGTCCTCATCGCGGCCATCGTTCTCCGAGAGGACCATTGCTGTCTCTTCTGATGCACCATCGGTGATGTTGATGTCATAGGTCTTTTTGTTCGGCTTCACCCCTTGGAGCTCCTGGAAGAATTTGGCTCCCAACAGTCGAAGGGCTTTCCGAGCATTTTCGTAGGAGAGGTCACCCTTGTTCTCCAGGATGATGCGTTTGCGGTCCTCAGAGCTCAGCTGTGACTGTCGCAGCAACACGTAGGCTCGAATCTCCTCCATGGGCACCTTATGAGATGCAAGGTCTTCGAATGCCACATCGTGGCGTGCCAGATAGCTGTCATTCGTTTCATCACTTCGCTGGATTGTCTGATAGATCGCCTTCTCGAAGTAGGCCAGCTTCTCTTCACTAGCTAATTTGCCCCACTGGACGCCCAAAGCCTCTACCAGGTATTGGACTCCCCCTTCACTCCGCAAAGTCTGAGGGTCAAGGCGAGCCACTTTCTGAAAGGCCACCCCTTCCACCTGCAAGGCCGCTCTGGGTGCCAATTGCGACACATGTTCTGGTGGCCAAATGGCCTTCAGAAACTGCAGTTTCCTGCTGTACACCTGAATGTCTGTCTCCTGCGGATTGAAGGAGGGGATCTGCTGCCACGGCAACTGGCTCGCGGGAAGGCTGCTAGTTCCCGCTGCTTCCGCAGGTATGGCCGATCTGGCCGGTTCGGCACCGTTTCCGGTTCCATCCATGGCTCACGTGGTCAGTGTTTGACCTCCTTTAGGCTGGTGCAGTTTGTTGGACTTGCAATGTTTTGAATTTGAGAGAGGTCCTAGGAACCCTGATGCACAAAACCCCTATTTAAGGCACCCTGCCTACCTTAGGGAATTTGGAGCTTTACCTGCGGCAGCTTGAGCTCCGCTACCAATGAGAATTCAATAGGGGATATCAGCCCTACACCTAGACACCCTGTCTATCCGCAAGCCAGTCTGTTTCCTTTTCCACTCAAAGTCCCGATCCCACCCACCTCGACCTAGAGCCATGCATGTGGCACGGCAAGACCGGCGAGTTGAGGTTGCATGTCATGCATGAGTCCAATGGTGTCCACAGGTGTCCCAAGAAGTCAGCACTGATGAAATGGATGATCTCATGTGGTCAAAATCACAATGTATATATATATATATATATAAATATTATTTATGTATATATATATATATCATCTAGGCGGCTTTACCCTTGCGGTCCCCACCTCCAACTGACTCGGAGTCCCCGTTGCGCCACTGTAGGAACTACCCCTGCGTGTTTCAGCTACCGGCCTCCAGCAAACAGCTGGAAGCCTGCAGGACCGGCGGTTACATCCTGCGAAATGTGGGTTTTGTGCTCTTGAAATCTTGGGGCCGACACCTTTTTACTGTGGGGTTGAACATATATATTTCACTGGGTTGGTTTAGTTGGGAACTCTACAGCTGAAACCAGTTTTTCTTTAAAAAATCAGATAATATAGGTGGTTTCCTATATAGTATTATTTTCCCTTAAACCAATCCAATGAATATTCTAAACAAATAATGTCCAATTTCCAGGTTTCCAATATTTATAGTTTCCAATTGGCTGTTTCCAATTTCCAAACTTCATGTGTTTCCAATTTTCCTAACTAGACCATGGCACGCTAATACTCACCAATCATTATATATCCCATCTCATCATTTATTGAGTTTGCCCCACTGCAACGATCGAATCCATGCCACTACTTAGATGGGCCATGGAGTTAGGGAAAACTAGTTGGTAGCCATGGATTATGTCATTGGGTTTTTTTGAGAATTAGCTAATCCCCAAAAAACTAACCAGGAATCGTCATTTTTTCCCATGGCCCATCTAAGTAGGGTTAGTTTATTCCGAGAGATTGTCGTGAGTTCGGAATTCTGATGACCATCCAGCTATATCCCAGGCACCACACCAGTCAATGGCCATTTCAGGAACCTAAATTGGAGGTACCTACCATATATAAGGCCTATTTTTTAGGCCTAAATTTCAGCGAATATCCCCAGAAAATATGGCCTAAAATATATGGTAGGTTTACGTACCTCCATCTGTTGGATCCTGAAATTCCCATTGCCACAGGTTTTCTATATCTTCATATCTATATACATACATTATTGATACTGTTTCACCATATCCTCCATATCTCAATTCAATGGCCATTTCAGGATCCTAAATTGGAGGTACCTACCATATATAAGGCCTATGTAAGGCCTATGTAAGGGAATATCCCCACAAAATATGGCCTTATACGGTACAGTACCTCCAATTTAGGATCCTGGAATTTCCATATCTCAATGGGAACCGAAATCCTCCACCAGGACCTTTGGTGAGGCGGCCAACATGTTGCTGTGCCACCGGGATTCCATGATGCCGCTGGGGATTTTCCGCTATCCCAAGGCGGGGCTGGGGCCCGGCTGGGACGCAAACTCAGAATGATACCCCGGTAACCATGTTTACAATACCCTCTGGTAAACATTTACATAACTATGGAAAATCACCATTTTCAATGGGTAAATCCACTATTTCTATGGCCATTTTCAATAGCTATGTTAGTTTACCAGAGGGTACATGTTTGTCTATCGATCGATCTATATCTATCTAATTAATTCGAATTACACGAATACATACACAGTTATTTTTGGTTATATTATAACTGAGTTATTTCACTGGCGTAGCATTTTGTTTCCACCTCTTTTTGGTGAGCGTCATCACCAACCAACTGAACGAAGGGTTTTGTTTCCGATGTCATCCATGTACCCTCTGGTAACTTGATACATAGCTGTAGGAAAATCACCATTATTAATATAGGTACTTCATCATTTTTATCATCTATAGCCATTTTCCATAGCTATGTTAGATAACCAAAGGGAGTGTTTTTTTGTTGCCTGCATTTATCCCAAGAAGCATCCAGCCATATCAGGGTTGTTCTATCCATGACTGGTTTTGATTCAAAGATGTCCGAGATATTCAATGTTTGTTCATCAACAAAATCAGTAGTTTCATGCAAATGATCTCGCAAACCAACCCATCCATGCATTGAACATATAGGTCATATACATTATATTATATATATATATTTGTATGATTATGTATGTATATATAAATATGTACAAATATATATATATATATATATACGCATATATATATATATGTATGGATGATAGAAGATTACAGTTGAACTATAATTGATGTGTCAGTCTAGATGATTATAGGCTGACAGGTTTTCATCTAGATCTGATGCCTCAGTGGGCGCTGGGCAACCACTCGCACGGCCCAGGGCAACCGTTCGTCCTATTCCATGCTGGTCAGTACAGACCTCGGGCAACCGATGCAACTGATGACAGCTGTTTTTTTTCATTCAGCAATGGGAACCTATCTATACTTAGTGTGTATATATATATAATGTCAGTGTAATATATAATGATATATGTATATAATGCATAATAACTGATATATGATATAATATATTATAGTCTAGTATATGACAGTATGACCTATACAATATATGTATACAAGAAGTGTAGACATATTATACACAGGTGTCACTGTTTCCTTCACACTCACAAGTATGGTGATATAACATAGAGCCCAAAGCGCCAGTTGTGACCTTGTTTTGTTGCAGGTTTTGACTTTGACCATAAACACGGATGATTGAATATGAAACATAGGTGTCACTTGGAACTTGGGTTCCAGGCTTTAGTTGTCATTATTTATATATATATACATACATACATACATATTGTATATATATATATATACCCCTTATATACACACGTACCGAGAGAGAAAGAGGGCTTACATGGTGATGATTATATTCTGTGATGATGATATTATCAACAATTTTAGCTTTATTGGAGTTAGTAAGTACTTGGAAATATCCAATCTGCAAACGTGCTGATACAGTTAAGATTGTGTCTATGGGACAACTGTTCAGAACATGTCAAACATTCAAATAGTCATGGCTGTTTTGGAATTGTGAAGAATGGGAGGGAAACGAAGCTCATCAAACTACCAACACATCCACCATGATATCTGCCAAAATGGACCTTTATATATATATATATAGATATAGATATAGATATGTACGTATATATATATATACACATATATATCATTATTGTCATCATCCTCATATTTTCATATTAACATTTTTGTGATTCCAGTATCACTGTCTTCTAGATGCACCTTCATCCTCTACGGCTCCAGATCGCCATGGCCACCTCCATGGCTCCAGATCGCCACGCCACCTGCGCTGTCCAGGCCTGGAGGCTGCGCAGGAATTGGATTTTCGATGTCCGCAGTACGGCTTCAGCCAGTCCTTCTGCGCCGTGCAAGGATGACATGGAAAAATCCGGGTGAAGTGCTGGGATTTTATGGTGATATGACGATTCAATGGGATTGAACGGGGTCACTTGGGTCATGGTTCACATAGAAGCAACCACAGTAATCATAGTACTCAGGATTTTGGTTAACAGTCTGGACAAGCATGGTAATGGTTGACTTTTAGTAATCATAGTAATCAGTACCCTCTGGTAATTCAACATAGCTATTGAACATGACCATTTATAGTGGATTTTCCCATTAAAAATTGTGATTTTCCATTGTTATGTTAGTTTACCAGAGGGTAATCAGTAATCATGGTTGACATAGCGGTGCCGTGCCGTTCCCTCCTTCGTGCCAGCGATGCCCCAGGAGAGCATGGCATGTCGAACCGCCTTCCCTTTGTGATCACCAACCCGCCCAAGGACGGCCCAGAGCTATGATGTTGCCAAAGCCCAGTTTTGAAGTCGATATCCAAATCCAAACTCATAAGTATGGTGTATATTATAATATATTATATATTATAATATTATATTTATATAATATTGTATATATACATACACATGTTCTCTTGCTCTAAGAAAAACAACAACACAATTATCCTTGTTACAATCGTTCATCACAAGCCCTCCAGTTACAAGTTGGAATAGAAGCCACATTGACGATTAAATATATCATGATATATCCACCTTGCAATAAATTCCGTATTGTATGATCATTGTATTCCTAGAACATGTTTGCTTAATCTTGGTTATGTACCCTGTGCTCCCATTACACCTCTATTTCACATATACATTCAGAGAGTTACAAAACATATTAAATAACACGATCCCACAAAAAAAAACCACTAGATCCCAGGCAAAATCTCCATTCATGGTGAAATCTTATGGAATCACCGGTTTTCATGGTGAAATCACCATGGTTTTTGCCAACCTTCCGAAGGGGGCACCGGGCAACGCTAGGATCTGGCGCTCCTGGAATCTGATCTGATCTTCGTGCTGGGCCGGCCGCAGCATCTCAACGGCGAAGCAGGCGGGGCGGAGCGGGGAGACGCGGGAAAATATGGTGATTTGACTGGGGAAACATTGGGGATGCATGGGGATTTCATGGGAATCTTATGATTTCATGGTGATTTAACCAAGGAAATGGTGATTTCAGGGGATTTAACCAACCACCATTGTGATTTTTGCATGATTTTTGCATATTTTTGCTCCGGCTTTATTGGATTTGACCAGGAATGTCATGACTGAGCGAGTGTGATGGGATTGGAACATAAGATGGAGATCCCATCAAATTGGAACATGGAGATCCCATAAATACTACCCATATTGGAACATAAAATCAAGCATAATTGGTGGAGTCCGACGGGATCAGAATAGATGCTACAAATTTTCGGATCTTCCAGATTTATCTGGTTGGTGGTTTGGAACATGAACTTTATTTTTCCATTTCATATATGGGATATTATGGGATGTCATCCTTCCCATTGACGAACTCATATTTTTCAGAGGGGTGGCTCAACCACCAACCAGCCAAGCATAATTATCAAATTGGGATTTTGTTGGTGAGAAACAATGAACAATGAACAATGGACATTTAAAACAATGAACAATACCAGCCAAGTATTTTTTTAAACAATGAACAGCTGGTGATTTTGCTGCGAGACATTTTTAGGATTGAGCAGACAAACATCGAGAAAAAACAACGTGATTTCATTGGATTGAAATGACAAACATGTGGCTATGAAACTAGTTCATTTATTTTATATATAGATATATGATATTATATGATGATATATGATATATTTAGATATATGATATAGTAGATATAGACTATAGATGTTATAGATGTATTTATGGGACATACTGTAATTAATGAGATATATCACCAACAGTATGCGATGGGTTTGCCCAGGTGCTGCCGAGGTTGAGGGTAGTGAGGATGAGGCGAGCGATCGCAGCGAAAGCGACCTGGAGGAGAGCGAAGGGTAGGGAAGAACCATGGGATTCACCATGGAAAATCCTTCAACCATAGGAGTTTAAGCTAGTTGTTTACCATGAAAAAATCAAGTTTAGCATAGTGTGACCTATTGTGAAAAATATTGTTGACCATGTAAGATGCTAGTATTGAACCAAGTGAAGATGGATATATTTACTATACATATTCTTTTGTAACGTTATAAAATAAATAAATAAATAATACGTTTATTAACAAGCAAGGGGATGAACCTTGGAGTATTGCATTCATCCATTCGCAGTGATTTCTGGGGCGTCAATTGATGTGAGGATCATCCCACCTAATGATCACCAGGGTTAGTTCATCCATTGATGAGATGAACTATCATCAACTATCATCAACCATGATAAACTGGATGATAGTTGATGATAGTCGATCATAGTTACCCTCTGGTGAACTAACATAGCAATGGAAAATGGCTGTTTATAGTGGATTTTCCCATTAAGAATGGTGATTTTCCATTGCTATGTTAGTTCACCAGAGGGTAACTATGGTAAATCAACTATGATTAACTACTGAATGGTGACCTTCTCAGCATCGCAGGAGGTCGTCTCCTCGCTCTGATGGGAGCGGTCTTGATTCTCAGCCAATGTAGCTTGAAGCTGGAATAATATCATACAAACCCTTTGTTACCTTCTTCATTTGATAGGTTCTTTGCAGAATGCACTGCAATAATATCTAAAATTCGCAGAAATAGGCCAAAGAAGGGATCAAATGGTGACCTACACAAAGGGTTTCTAAGATACTAGCTGACAAATCCCCTATAAATGGCAGGGAAATCTTCTATCAACGGAGGTTTTCCATGGGGGAAAATCATCTATAATCGATAAATGTAGCTTGAACTACTCAGCTTGAACTTATCAACTATCATCTTGTACGATGGTAAGCTATGATTTCTACTACTCTACAACTGGATATTCTATTGATATTCTTCAGCCAATGATGATACTGATATTAGTAGAGTAGTTCTTCACAGTCTGAAAGTCTGTGACTGTGAACGCGAACTGAACAGATCGACGTGCTCGCTCATAGACTCTATGCCAAAGCGACATACACCAAGAACTGCTGCTGCAAACAAATCTGACAGACATGTCTAAACTGAATCACATATTGATAGTATATAGTCACATTGAATCCATAGATATATGAATGTATATGTATATCTGTACGTTGCTATCACATAGTATGTAATCATGACATCCATGCATGTGTATGTGGGATACAAGATTGGAGACTGGCACCCATCCTTTACTTACAAACAACATGGTTTTGTGTCTTTCCAAACGCTTCTAATACGATTCCTCATCGGTGGTGCCAGCTGCGGGTTGAAGGGATCATGATCATCTCAATCTGCTACAGCCAACGATGAACCCTAAATTAGCTATGCTATGGTTGATATAATGACTCCCAACTGGTTAAGTCGTTCGGTACTCCTGTAACCACCCGGGATATACCATGGAACATTTGGTTTTATGCTTTGAAGCTATCGATCTGTGCCATCTTTTCGCTTCGAAACTCCATCAAAGGTGGGGTCTCAACTTAGACCGTGACGACTGTGTCATGGAGTAACTTCGCCGGTGGTGCATCCATCGCTGCCCAGCTGTGCCAATCGTTTTGGATGATGACTAGTAGGGGGTTTCACACTACTATCCACTTTTAGCAGATTTCCACGTATAAAAAACACATGTGTATATATATACACACTTATTATTATCATTATTGTTATTGTTATCATTATTATTGTATATATATATTTTATTTATAGATACATACTATATATATATATTCCCTACCGAAGATCCGCCCTTTGCATCCCAATGCTGGGCTTTCCCATTGAGGGTGGTCCATGGCGATATAATTTGCTGCAGCTGGAGACCACTCGCTGGGCTCAAAGTTGGCCTGGCAGAACTTGCCGCGCGGCGTGAACTTCGCCATGCGAATGAAATGGAGCCATGCAGTTAAAGCCCTGGAGCCACCTATAAATGTTTGAATGGTATAAACTGGGATATCATTCCATAAATGGGATTGTCATTTTGGAATATTATGAATAAACATATAATATAATTATTAAAAATTACTTAACTTATATATAGAAAATTGGTTATAAATGGGATTATCATTCCATAGATGGAGTAATAACTGACTCCAAAAATTGGTTTATTGCGGGCCGTAACTGTGGGAGTTCGGATTGTTCGCACCGTTTATGAAACCCAACACACCCAGATCCACCAAATGTGGATTGTTGTTTTATGGTCATTGCATGTCATTGCCTAAGATTCAACATGTCCAACCACATTCGACTTTAACCCTATAGTATGTGTGTTTTCTATTGCTGCTTAAGATTATGTTCCTCAATCGACTAGTATGTTTTCAAGGGAGCGACATCCCACCAACCAGGTTGTAAAGGAAAGTTTGGGGGGTTCGACAACCTTCGCAGAAGGTGTGGGTGTTGGAAAATCTGGGATAAAAGAATGTTGCTTGATATATCATGTATCTCATTATATCCCATTTTCTCCATATAACAGACGTAACGTATGGTATATTTATATACCTACATTTGGAATCATTTGGATACATTTGGCAATTTGCAGAGATAAATAGAGTTGAATATGCCATAGATGGAGCATGTGGGTATCTCCATGATGGGTGGTTTTATATATTCCCCTCTTTTGGTGCAGGGGCCCGATACCAGCAGAGCCTTCCTGTGCAGGTAAGTCCTACGGAGATCGAGATGGTGAGCTCCCACCCTGGGTTGCAGGGGTAGATCCCAATGCCAACATGTTGAGTACAATGTGAGGCCCCCTAGATATATAGCTAAGTTGCCTTAAAAGTGGCTGAAATCTATGGTTTATAGTAAATATAACTATAGTTATATAATCGGGTTTATAAACCATCTTATACCAACTTATAACTGGGGGGGGCCACATTGTAGGACACGATGGGACTTAGAGACTTAGAGGTTGATTTAGCGAGAATGTATATTTGGTCATCTATCTACATGACCTGACTATGATTGAATATGTACCTAGTATCATCATTATCATCTTCATCTACATGATATATTGCTGATCCATGGCTTGAGACTGGATTGCGATTGCGGCCCACAATGAATACGTGTTTTTTTTGAGTCCTGGGTGAGTCTGGAAATGGGACCCCCCCCCCCAAATCCCCATAAATCCCCATGATTATATAGTGATGAAATCTCATTTTTACTTTACTAAACTGTCGATGGCAAACTGGTGTCTATATATATATACACATATGTACATATATATATATACACATATACATATACATATACATACATATATATATATATATATCCATGTGTAAAACCAAGCCTCGGTTTCAGACACACCGATATTGTTGATATAGATGTAGTGCGTTTCCAAAGCGCATGCGATAAGAAACTTTTCGATAGCCAGGGATAACATGCTTGGCATTCCTAGTCTCAAACATGGTTTACCATCCCTTATTAATGGGAAGGTCACTCTTACGTGGACATATATATATATATAACTATAATTGTATGTGTGTATAATATATATATAAACACATATATATATATTATATATATATACATGTATACATGTATAAATGGACTACGGTTTTATTTCGAGGTTAACACCATATGACACTTTAGCTCAGACTGCCGGATGAATCAGCCCTGATATGCCTGGATGATGCAGGTCCATTTCATGAGGCCAACTAATGGGAAAACAAATGGGATAGATACACCACACTAAGACACACAAAGTGATGTGATGTGATGAGAAGCCACTTAAGAAATGCATGCTAGAACTCACGGCACCAGGATTCACATGAGCGTTTCCTTCGAAATTGTTGCGTCACCAAACAATACACCCCTGAACTTTGACATAACCCATCTCCCTCACAAAGGTATCGCCCTGTTTTGTCAATGCAGTTGCTGGGTTGAAACACCCCATCACATATCTTGTCAAGTGGTGACAGAAAGCCCGGGGCTCAGTTTTCATCGTCGAACCATTTGCGGCGCGCCATGGGTTACGTCCAATGTGGCTATGTTTTGCTGGTTTCTGCGGCAGAAAGCCATTGCAAGGTGCCGACCGATGTTGTGGTCATTGTATTTATCCCATAATATGTATGGCGGGGTACATGTACCAACATGACTGGCCATTTGTAGAGGTAAAGGCCAGTAACCGTGGAGCATATGGGTCCATATGGGTATAGCAATCCCTGAAAAGATAGGAATTGGTTGAAACATATATCATATATCGTATATCATATATATCAAAAAAGAGGTGAATGATGATTCTCCGTACTGTCTTGGGGTTATAATAGTATTTAGCTATTCCCAACATGAAAGTCCCAGGTGGTTGCCCTATATGAGGATCTTCGACCTTCAGATTTTTTGGGTGGAGGAGTGAGAGGCTATTTGCGATCAGCACAGTGAATCTTTGATTAGACACGTGAGGATCGGTGAATGCCTATGATACTATCTTTGTAGAGAGGAACATGCATAACAACTTTGGAAACAGAAATGATGCATTCCAACAAATCCTCGGAACATCAACAACATACACTTCAAAATCCCAAGTCTGAATGGTGAAATTTCAAGACAATTCCCATGTTTAGTTGATCAAATTCTACTAAATCCCCATATTCCGTTACTTAAATCCCATGAAATCCAATTAAATCACCATGTTTCATAGGTTCAACCAGCCCTTTACGTTGCGGCTCCAGGCCCATGTTGAAGCCTTTGAACTCCGGCTCCGCACGTCGCTGTTGGAAGAGTTCCGCACGAGGTCGGCGTCCAGTTCTGTGCATCCGACGGGCGGTGGTGCCCATAGTTTTTTTTTTGTGTGTGTGTGTTGGTTTTTAAGCCCCATAAATACTACATGTATTATATGATATACATATAATATATATATATATACGTATCATAAAGCCGAGTGAAATTGGAGTTATGTTCGCCGACTTAGCGATGCCAACAGTTTGGGGCACCACCAGGAATCAGTTCCGTTCACAGCTTCGTTTTTTGGGCTGGTTTTTGGGGTCTAAACACTTCAGGGTGTATTTGGAGCACTACCGAATGAGTGGAATATACCCTCTGGTTATTTGTTACATAGCTATGGTATAGATGGCCCATAGCAACAGATGAAAAAAAAAACAGCTGGACACCTCCATTTATGGTTTGGATTTTCCATAGCTATGTTAAATAACCAGGTTGCGGTGGGGATATCTCATGTATAACTGGATATTCGATGGTTCCTGCAGTAGGCAATCACAGTAGGATACAGTAGGCAATGTGTTTTGTTTGTCCGATGATGAAGAAGAACATGAAATGACCCGACTCAGTACGGATGAGTGGGACAGAATGTGGGATATGCCCCAACTGAATCCAATTGATACATGGCTTGATGATGAAATTGCTACCATCTGGTTATTTAACAGTTTGCCATGGAAAATCACCATGCTATTAATAGATAAACCATCTATAAATAGGCCATCTATACCATGGCTATGTTAAATTACCAGAGGGTGTATGTATATGCCCACCCCCCCCACCAGGGCCTATCTTTTTTCTATTTCATTGACTGCTTCCATTATAAGGGATTTTCCATGGCAAACTGTTACAATGTGGGGCCCCCCAGTTATAAGTTGGTTTATAAACCCCATAAACTATAGTTATAAGTACCATAAACCATAGTTATTGGAGTTATAAACCAACTTAGCTATCATAAATCAGCTATAAATCCCATGAAATTCCCATTTTCCCATGGTTTTCCTAGGATTTTTCCTATGGTTTATGGTACTTATAACCAGATGGCAATTGGGCCTTACTCCCACCC
>CAMXCT020006712.1:236558-275501 GCA_947184155.2 Cladocopium goreaui | reverse complement strand
GCGCTGCGTGCTTAAGGATACCGCCCCCTTAAGCGCTGCGTGCTTAAGGATCCTGACCCCTCGAGCGCTGCGTGCTTAAGGATACCGACCCCTTAAGCGCTGCGTGCTTAAGGATCCTGACCCCTTAAGCGCTGCGTGCTTAAGGATCCTGACCCCTTAAGCGCTGCGTGCTTAAGGATCCTGACCCCTTAAGCGCTGCGTGCTTAAGGATCCTGACCCCTTAAGCGCTGCGTGCTTAAGGATACCGACCCCTTAAGCGCTGCGTGCTTAAGGATACCGACCCCTTAAGCGCTGCGTGCTTAAGGATCCTGACCCCTCGAGCGCTGCGTGCTTAAGGATACCGACCCCTTAAGCGCTGCGTGCTTAAGGATCCTGACCCCTTAAGCGCTGCGTGCTTAAGGATACCGACCCCTTAAGCGCTGCGTGCTTAAGGATACCGACCCCTTAAGCGCTGCGTGCTTAAGGATCCTGACCCTTTAAGCATGGAGTTCTCAAGTGTCCCTAAGCACTGCGTGCTTAAGGCCCCTCACCCCTTAAGGGCTGCGTGCTTGTTTGTCCTAACCCCTTAAGCGTTGCGTGCTTCAGGATCCTGACTGCTTCAGTGTCCCTAAGCGCTGCTAGTTTAAGGACCCTCACCCCTTAAACCTTTATGCTAACGCCGCCCGTAGAGACGCGGGTTTTTTAACGTTTTTTACTGCGTTCATACTTTGCGCACTAACCTCCAGGTCTCAAAAACATTGATCGAGATTCGATCTAAAAATCTGACCTGAATTTGGCTATCCCTTGAAGGTCCACTGCTCACACGTCTCCAAGGCCTCCCAGCACTTCCGCACAGGTTGCGTCTGCTTCATCAGGCGTAATCATGCCAAAAGTCAGGTCATTCAGAAGACCCTCCAATCTCCGGGCTTTCTTGTTGGCTCTGGTGATTTCATCCTCAAGCCTGCAGCACGGCTGTGGCGCGCCGGCATGTGTTGCCAGCTGATCTCAAATGTAGAACAAACATGAACTAACATGAACTAACATATTTTCAATCAAGCTTTCACTCAGTTTTGGCGACGCTGCTCACAATAAGTTCTACCGATCACAGAACCATGCGGAAAGTGCCGCACAACACTGCGCCTCTTCTTGACAGAAGTGTCGCTTGCAGACGCTGCAGACTTCAGCTCTTGGTGGTCAGACAAACTTACCAAACCTGGGAGGGGCATCAAAATGAGGGAGCAATTCTGGATGGACCACTCCATGCGGGGCAGCAAAGATTTCACGTCCTTGGGCCACCAAAGTTCTGCTACAGCATCCATGTGGGCCATCCCAGCGGACGCATCGCTAGCTTGCAACTTGAAATGGACGATCTTGCAGTTGGAAGCCTCAGATGTCAAAGCACCCATCAGCACCGCTGCAAAGCGGTCTTCAAAAGCTGGAACGCCCAAAGATGGCCCTGTCCATCGCTTCCCGGCCTGGATGGCTGCCTGCTTTGTAGTCAAGTTCCACAATTTTTGATAATAGGTCTGGTGAAAGTCTGGATCCGCCCATGACGCTGCATCTGCCTCTGCTGGAGGGTACTGGTGAGGCAGGGGGACATAGAATGACCACACAGACTCTTCAGTCACCACGGAGCCGACCTTGGTTGCAGCTTCACCCGACTCAGTCATTGACAGGCGCATCCTGTGCAGCTGCAGCTCGGATGGCTCCAGCTTGGCAAAATCCACGGCAGCTGTGTAGTGCTTGTACGGGTGCTCATGGAACTGCACCGTGCCGTCCTTCAGGGCTTGCTTCAATGGTCCATCCTTCATGCTGAAATCCAAGCATATAAAGTCCCGGTGAAAGATACAGGATTTGTTAGTCTCTGTCAAAGCTTTTCTGCGGAGGACGTGGTCCACACAGCTCAGGGAAGTTCTGAGCTCTCGGGTCCGGGTCCGAAGTGTGTGCAACACTGCGCCCAAAGGGTTGGGCTCGAGCTGCAGAACCAAGGTTGAATCCTCATTGACAGGGAGTCAATATCAAACTACAGAATATACAAAATTCCAGTCTATGAGCCTGCGTTTGGACAGCAACATGGCGGCTAAAGAACCGAGCGATGCAAATTGACGAAGCAAAGTGAGAATATAGAAAAAGATGGAAAAGGCCAACGAAGATGTACTGAAAATATATGCAACTCATCCAAGGCACGCCAGGTTTCTGGAGCCAGCGTTCGAAAACTTGATCGGTCATCGCCCCAGTGCCCAAATGAATCATGACGGGCCTATACTCACACGGTGGATGCAAAGCAACACACAACCAGAAAGCCTTGAGCTGGAGCGCTGCTGAAATCTCCTAAACCAACCAAGGCCAGGAAAACACAAATCTGGCTATCTCCGGATTTCATCACATGCTGGCATCTTTGGCTGGACACATATGAAAAAACACCACACATGTTTTCAAGCACTTTCGGGCCTTCTCTCCTGGAGTACGCTTGGGTATGCTTGGGTTTATGCATCCGCCTGCAGTGTGTCTGCATATGAGGCGCGGTCGAAATTTAGTGTTCGGCGAAGTATCACGGGTCATTTAGTGAGTCCCCTGTCGTTTTACAGTGTTTTGGCATCCGCGCCATCCAACATAAGTTCTTATTGTATGCAATTATAATCAGGCTTATGCAATTACTGATGTGGACTATTTTCTTGGCTCAGCGATGCCTTTTTCAAGTCTCTTTGCTGGCGCTGCTGCTGCTGCTGCTGCCGCTGCTGCTGCTGCTGCTACTGGAACTGCTGCTGCTCTCTTCGGAGTCGGAAGGGTTTGCAGCTGCTCATTGTGACTTGTCGTGGTTACCGGTCCTCTTGTGATCTGTTGTTTACACCCTTCTTTTGTCATGGCTGTCATTCTTCCATTTACTGCTGCTTGAAGTGGCTGCCGCCACACAGGGCTCCGATGTCTGAATGGGTCTCTGCGTCTCCGGAGCACATTTTTGAAACATTTGGTTATCGCTAGGTTATCGCTAGGGTTGTCGCTAAATTCAGTGCAACAAAACGAAGATAGGACTGGAGATTCTCTCAAAACAAGTCTCATATTGTGAACTCCATTGTCGAGGCACACCAGGAAACGAGACTAAATGCTACATAAGACATGGGATCCGTCATTATGCATACATGCAAAAGTTATCGCTATTTTGTGAGCCCCCTATCGTTTTTAAACATGCCCAAAAGCAAGTCTTCACTTCTAAGGATCATTGCAAAAGTCCAAACTTGTCTCTGCCTCATGCTTTTTTACAAATCTAGCACGCACTCAGCGCGCTCGGCCAAAACAAACCCTGACGCGCGCTCGGCGCTGGACCACAAACCCTACACCAAAAACCCTTAAGCTTGCTTTTGCACATTTTTTGCATACGGAGAATGTTCCGGAGATCCTTTGAAGGTTAGAATGTGACTTGCTGTTGATCTTGCTTTTCACAAATTCCAACGCGCGCTCGGCGCGCTCGTCCACAAACCTCAAACTGCCACGAGCGCGCGCCGAGCGCGCGTTAGAGTTTCACGAAAAGCAAACAAGCCCAAAAGCAAGTCTTCACTTCTAAGGATCATTGCAGCAGTCTAAACTTGTCTCTGCCTCATACTTTTTCTACAAACCCTAGCACGCGCGCAGTGCGCTCGGCCAAAACAAACCCTAACGCGCGCTCGGCGCGCTCGACCACAACCCCTAAACCCAAAAAAGCCTTAAGCTCTTAAGCTTGCTTTTGCACATTTTTCGCATACAGAAAATGTTCCAGGGATCCTTTGAAGGATGGTTAGAATGTGACTTGCTGTTGATCTTGTGCTTTTCACAAATTCCAACGCGCGCTCGGCGCGCTCGTCCACAAACCTCAAACTGCCACGAGCGCGCGCCGAGCGCGCGCCGCCGAGCGCGCGCCGAGCGCGCGTTAGAGTTCCCCGAAAAGCAAACAAGCTTATAAGGAAGTCTTCACTAAGGATCATTGCAACAATCCAAACTTGTCGCTCGCTCATGCTTTTTCTACAAACTGTAGCACACGCTCAGCGCGCTCGGCCAAAACAAACCCTAACGCGCGCTCGGCGCGCTCGACCACAAACCCTAAACCCCAAAAACCCTTAAGCTTGCTTTTGAAAATTTGTTGCATACGCAGAATGTTCCGGAGATCCTATGAAGGTTAGAAATGTGACTTGCTGTTGATCTTGTGCTTTTCACAAATTCCAACGCGCGCTCGGCGCGCTCGTCCACAAACTTCAAACTGCCACGAGCGCGCGCCGAGCGCGCGTTGGAGTTTCACAGAAAAGCAAACAAGCCCAAAAGCAAGTTTTCACTTCAAAGGATCATTGGAACAGTCCAAACTTGTCTCTGCCTCATGTTTTCTTTGCAAACCCTAGCACGCGCTCAGCGCGCTCGGCCAAAACAAACCCTAACGCGCGCTCGGCGCGCTCGACCACAAACCCTAAACCCCAAAAACCCTTAAGCTTGCTTCTGCACATTTTTTCCATAAGCAGAATGTTCCGGAGATACCTTGAAAGTCAGAATGTGACTTGCTTGCTGTTGATCTTGTGCTTTTCACAAATTCCAACGCGCGCTCGGCGCGCTCGTCCACAAACCTCAAACTCCCACGAGGTTTCACGAAAAGCAAACAAGCCCAAAAGCAAGTCTTCACTTCTAAGGATCATTGCAAAAGTCCAAACTTGTCTCTGCCTCATGCTTTTTTACAAATCTAGCACGCACTCAGCGCGCTCGGCCAAAACAAACCCTGACGCGCGCTCGGCGCTGGACCACAAACCCTACACTAAAAACCCTTAAGCTTGCTTTTGCACATTTTTTGCATACGGAGAATGTTCCGGAGATCCTTTGAAGGTTAGAATGTGACTTGCTGTTGATCTTGCTTTTCACAAATTCCAACGCGCGCTCGGCGCGCTCGTCCACAAACCTCAAACTGCCACGAGCGCGCGCCGAGCTCGCGTTAGAGTTTCACAGAAAAGCAAACAAGCCCAAAAGCAAGTCTTCACTTCAAAGGATCATTGGAACAGTCCAAACTTGTCTCTGCCTCATGTTTTCTTTGCAAACCCTAGCACGCGCTCGGCCAAAACAAACCCTAACGCGCGCTCGGCGCGCTCGACCACAAACCCTAAACCCCAAAAACCCTTAAGCTTGCTTCTGCACATTTTTTGCATACGGAGAATGTTCCGGAGATCCTTTGAAGGTTAGAATGTGACTTGCTGTTGATCTTGTGCTTTTCACAAATTCCAACGCGCGCTCGGCGCGCTCATCCACAAACCTCAAACTGCCACGAGCGCGCGCCGAGCGCGCGTTAGAGTTTCACGAAAAGCAAACAAGCACAAAAGCAAGTCTTCACTTCTAAGGATCATTGCATAAACTTGTCTCTGCCTCATGCTTTTTCTACAAACCCTAGCACGCGCGCAGTGCGCTCGGCCAAAACAAACAACGCGCGCTCGGCGCGCTCGACCACAAACCCTAAACCCAAAAAACCCTTAAGCTTGCTTTTGACATTTTTTGCATACAGAAAATGTTCCAGGGATCCTTTGAAGGACGGTTAGAATGTGACTTGCTGTTGATCTTGTGCTTTTCACAAATTCCAACGCGCGCTCGGCGCGCTCGTCCACAAACCTCAAACTGCCACGAGCGCGCGAAGAGCGCGCGCCGAGCGCGCGTTAGAGTTTCACGAAGAGCAAACACGCCCAAAAGCAAGTCTTGACTTCTAAGGATCATTGGAACAGTCCAAATTTGTCTCTGCCTCATGTTTTCTTTGCAAACCCTAGCACGCGCTCAGATCTGCCGTGCTTTGCAGCGTCAAGGTTGATTCGTAGGATTGTTATGTACCTTTCCATTGTGCTTTGCAGCTGTAGGATCGTTCCCGCAGAGTAAATGGCTGCGTCAAGGTTGCTTCGTGCTGTGGCTGCATTCGTAATACTAGTGTCTTTTGCAGCTGGACTTCGTAAATCGTATTGGAGTGGCTGCATGAAGGCTGCCACAGTGATTTGTCAGCAGATTTTCTCCATTTTGGCGCCAGTGATTTTCCTCCTAAAAATCCTTTTTTTAAGTGCTTCAAAATCGTCTTTTTTTCGCTCTGGCGTCGAGATCCGGTTTTGGAGCTACAATTTCCGACGCCGTTGCGCGTAGTTCTATTGCGTTTTGCAACTCAGTCTCTGCAGATCGCATTGTAATGCCTGCGTCAAGGTTGCTTCGTGCTGTGGCTGCATTGGTAATACTATTGTCTTTTGCAGCTGGATCTCGTAAATCGTCTTGGAGTGGCTGCATGAAGGCTGCGAAATGGATTTGTTAGCAGATTTTCTCCATTTTGGCACTAGTGTTTTTTTTGTTGCACTTAGGTTTAGAGCAGTGTGAAGTGTGGGGCGTCAAGAGTGCAGTGTGAAGTGTGAAGTGTGAAGGAAGCAGTAGAAGTGTGGAGTGTGAAGTTTAAGTTTGGAGTGCGAAGCGTGCAGTGTGAAGTGTGAGGTTTGGAGTGTGAAGGAAGCAGTGGGAAGTGTGGAAGTGTGAAGTGTGGACTGTGAAGTGCGAAGTGTGAAGTGTGAAGTGTGGAGTGTGAGTGCGAAAGTGACAGCAACGCCTAATAACCAACAATAATGGGATATAACCATTAATAATAGGGATATCATGGATGATAAATAGGGGCACCCCCAAACCAATGGTTTCTGATAGTGAATTACCAACAATAATGGGATATAACCGCTAATAATAGGGGTATCATGGATGATAAATAGGGGCACCCGCAACCATAGTGGTTGATATAACCAACAATAATGGTTACTACAACCAGTAATAGGGATATAATATAATAGAATGATGGGTCCATGCCGAGCATCCGATGAATATGATACCAGCTTTTTTAAGGCGACATAAGGCGACTTTTTCCCAACAATAAATGGTACATTGCGGTGAGAAAAAGTCACCCAACACGAGTAGATCTTATGGGGTTGAGTCAACTGTCAGGAACCACTGCTTCCAAATCAATCAGTTTGCAACGGCCCACCATGGTCGTTTTTTTTTTTTAACGACTGCGCCGCTGAAAAATTAACATGTATCCCAAAATGGCTAGCTAAAGGAAACACAGCTGGAGGTATGCATTTTCAGGTCCATGCAAGTTTCCAGTGAGGAGGCTTTACTTTGACCGTTCATCAACGGGTAATCCATTACGAAGAACCATTGATCAAGATCAACAGCCATGAACAAGAATCAACCATCCATCATCACCAAAACAGCATCAACAAGCATCATAGACTGTTGATACAATTTGATGACGCAACCATTCAAATCACCTCCTTTGCCAGGGCGTAACCTTCCACACCTAACCTCTGATCATCCCTAGACTTCGTGCAAGGTGCTTCATAGCCCGCATATGCCCGCATTAGCGCCTCCAACAGGCGGGTTGCTAGGCATCTCTTGGAGTACAGCGGTTCAAATTTAAAGTGGATTCTGGAAGAATGAGCCTGTGCCTGGTGTAATGGCTGACAGCACGGACACAAAACTAGGGCAATCAAGTATAATCACGTAATGGATACTTGGATATGACCATCATGAAAATGTATATATATATATATTTATTTACATATATTGATTGATATTTAATGAAGACTAACGAAGGATTATACGATGATGGATCATATGATGGATCACCTTTTGGATTGTACCATGGATCATCTCACGATTGCTTGATGGTATAATTATGATGTTTGAACTTCCCAATCTAAATCGAATCTGAGCGCGCTGCGCTGGTTTCTCAAGTTTATCATACATGAAAGCATGATGATACTAGAAATTACCAAATCTGCAGTTCCCTAGGGGCTCTTGGCTTGTCGTCAGCCAAGGTGTTAGACCAGCCTCAGTGCTATCACGCCAGTGAGGGCTGTGAAAGACTTGTGGTTCAATGTCAAGTCAAGTCGGTTTGAGTGCATGTTGCATCATGTTATTACCCATACATATACCCCACATCTCTATGTGAAAGATTGTGAAACTGGTCAGGATATCAGCCTGCAATGCCTTGCATAAGGCCTACACTTCAGACATCTTCAGACTTTTGGGGGTTTTAGGATTTTTTTAGGTGATTTTAGTATGTTTGAGTATTGTTCTTGTTTTATAGTCAGTGCATTCGAACCGTCCATGCCTTGATGTGCTGGATAGGTTAATAGCCATTGACAGCCATTGGAATACTTCGCTGTAGAGGGTGAGGCTTCGAATCCTCCTTGACCCAATTGGGTTTGCTTGAGATATCTTGAGATCAGCTTGCAGAATTAGATGCAACGATTCCGGGTTTCACAGTCCGCCTGAAATTCTCAGGAGCAACGGAGCAACATGTTTTGACGGCTGCTTTTCAAATATGGTATGGATATGCCTGTGCCTGGTGTAATGGCTGACAGCACGGACACAAAACTAGGGCAATCAAGTATAATCACGTAATGGATACTTGGATATGACCATCATGAAAATGTATATATATATATATATATTTATTTATTTATTTACATATATTGATTGATATTTAATGAAGACTAACGAAGGATTATACGATGATGGATCATATGATGGATCACCTTTTGGATTGTACGATGGATCATCTCACGATTGCTTGATGGTATAATTATGATGTTTGAACTTCCCAATCTAAATCGAATCTGAGCGCGCTGCGCTGGTTTCTCAAGTTTATCATATCCTTATTGCTGGTTGGTTATATCCCTACTATTGGTTAGTTGACAAAGCATCGGTGTGACCATGGTCCACAAAGATTATCAGTGAAACTGTAAATGAAATCAAGGACCCCCCCCGTCCATAATTGAAATTGGCTCTGGCCCCCCTCCATGCCACTTAAACCCGTGCCCATGTAAGGAAGATGAAACGGGAAAACAAGATGTTCAGGCTCATGAGGAGAAGAAAGGTGAGAAGAAAAAGAAAACCAAGAATCAAGAGGAGAAGACACCCCATGAGAAAGATGAGAAGAGAGCTGATGAGAAAGATGAGAGGAAACTGGATGAGAATGAGGAGGAGGAAGCCGAAAAGGAAGAGGAGAAGACAGCCAATAAGAAAGATATGAAGAAAACCGACAAGAAAGAGAAGAAAGAGATGAAGAAGGCCGACAAGAAAGAGAAGAAAGAGATGAAGAAGGCCGATAAGAAAGAGGAGCAGTCGGCCGGTAAGAGAGAGGAGAAGGAAGACAACAAGAAAGAGATGAAGAAGGCCGACAAGAAAGAGGAGAAGGAAGCCGATAAGAAAGATAAGACTGAAGTCAGGAACGACAAAGACCCAGACAGAAAGCAGAGGAAGAGCCGGAAAAAAGATAAGGAGCAGGAAGACCCAGACCAAGAGAAGGATCAGGAGCAGGAAAAGGATCAGGAGAAAGACACGAAAGAAAAGCAGGTCTCAGAAAAGGACGAGACTGTCCCTCACGTGGAAGACCTAGTCAGTGATGATGAGAAAGAAGACGAAGGTCGTGGGACTTTCAAGGACAGACAATGGGATAGGGTGAAGGGGACCTGTGTTCATATGCCCATGTTCTGAGCATCACGTTGGTTGGTCATATCATTGCATTTTGTTTCTTTGCGATTTGCATAGTCCCTAACTCTGATGTTTTGTTGTTTCCCTCGGGTTGTAGAGCAAAACACTTCGCCCCCAAAACGATTGCCTTCGGCCAGGACCTCAAACCCATGAGCACTGAACCTCTCCACAGGCTTACTACTGAGCAGGAAGCAAAGAGGATCATGGATGAACAAGAACAGAATACCAAAATGGAGGATCTGCTGGAGGCCACAAGTACTGTGGGATTGGGTGGGTTATGGTGGGTTTTCGTTCATTTTATTTTGCATGTGTGATCGCGCACATTTAATGCCAATACACTAGCTAGGGTCATGGATGCAATATATTACAACATGATACAACATGCATATACATGTATAAGGCACATTTGTTGCATGATATTTATTGTATGCTCATGCCATGTATGCATGCATGCATGCATGCATCCATGATCCATGTGCAATTATCATATGTTGCATTACCTGTTTTGTCAACAGCGTATTGGTTACTAGTGATCATGCATGTATGACTTATTTTACTTGATATGCATACGCTGCCATTTGCCAGGCCCAAAAAAAGATGAGGAAGGCGCAAAGAGAAGAAGCAGCTGAAGCTGAAGACCCTGAGAAGTTTTCGAGGGAACAGGAGGAGGCATCTGAAGAGATGAAGAAGCAGAAGGGCCGGGGTAGAGGTAAGGGTCGAGGTCGGGGTCGGGGCCGTGGACAGCCAAAGGGTGATGAAACGGTGGAGGACACAGCTGGGGACAGTGGAGAGACAAAGGTTGAAGAGAAAGAAGAGAACAAGACCAAAAGACGTAGGACTGATGCCGTTTCCAAGACCAAGACCAAGACAATTTTGCGATCACCATCCAAGAGCAGACTGGAGATCATCAGAAGGCAGAAGGCACTCAGAGAGAAAAGTGGAGGAAAAAATGACCATGCCAGTCAGGACATGTCTGAGGATGATGATGATAAAGATGATGGTGCTGTGAGGAATTTGTCAAATGACTTTGAGGAGGCTAAGGAAGATGAAACGAGCCAAAAGACTGGGGAGGAGGTGACCAAGAAAAGGCCAAGAGGACGTGATAAAGATATCAAGACAACCCCGAAGAAGAGAACCAAGACCGAGCCCCCGAAAGAAGACGAGGCTGCCAAGCCAAAGGGCATGTCAAAGAAACCCAAGGAACCGGAGATGACGCCCAGGACGAAGAAGCGTGAGAAGGATAAGAAGGCAAAAGAGAACCAGGCCAATGGGTGGGGGTATGCAAGTGTAGAGAAAGGAAGTTCAAGTATGCATAATATGAACAATATGAACATGAACGTGGAACATATAATAATTAATATAAAATATACTAGCTAGACTTATTGTTTATTTATAGTACGTACATTTTTATGCAAATGGCACGTGTACGAATCAAGGTGTTTATTAGGTCAAATGGTGATGGTTATTTTACATGTTATGAATTTCACTCATACTGTATACCGGTGCCGATCGATCAGGCCGTTCTCCAATCGCTTTGCCCACCAGTCCGAGCTATAGGGTCAGCAATTTTGGCTTCTCAAATATGGTGCATCATACTGGTACCTTGGGGGGGTCAGAAATCAAATGTGTAAAGGGACCGTTGATTTGGCCCTTGTCTTTTTACCTTGAAACGGTTGATCATTTTACCAAACTTGACTCATAAGGGATACCATTTTTGAAACTTTTAAAATATCAAACACGTCTATTTGTTTCGATTGATCTTGATCATATCAGTTTTTAGCTTACTGCCCATGTCCCTAAAGCGCCGCACTGCATCGCCGCTTCAGGACACGGCAATGGAGGAGTTTCGGGCTATCCTGCAAGTTGACGCAGAGTGCAAGGACCTGGTGGTTGCCCTGCAGGGTCTTGAATCTAAGTTTGGGGTCCCAGTTCTATGATGTTGTAAGTCACACATAGTCAACCTACTGAAGACGGATCTTGCAGAACAAATAACTTTGACCCTTGATTTATGCATAGTATATATGGCTCAAAAGTTTATGAGCACAAACAATTTTTTCATGAGCAGAAAAAATCTAGGACGCTTTTAGCAGTCGTTAGTATAGTACTTCTCACCCAGTACAATCCAATATATGCATCGATCTCCAGCGCCCTAGGTCCATCAGCCTTCGTGCCCCTGGTACTCTTCGAGATTCGGCTTTGAAGGAAGATGGGAAGTTGCCATCGATCGCCCCCGGGTGGGGGACTGAATCAAACTCGCACGAGGACTATCATGATGGACTGTTACATGGTATTGAGCTGTTAATTTAAGACCGTTGACTGCCGAATCAAACCCAAATCAGGACTCAAGTGACTATCTTTCAAGGGATGATCAATTTAGCACACATACCAAAACATGATGAAGCATGATATCATACAATTCATTTATCATCGGTATCTCAGAAATCTACATTGAAATTGTCGTGTGCACAACTTTAACTTTGATAGATTGTAGATCGTACATGTTCTCGCCCAGCCTTTGTACACCTGATTGATCTAGCCTCCCAGCCCTAGAGCCCTGGCTTACACAGGTTGGATCGCCGGACCTTCTACGTGGCCCCGGTCAAAGAAAACCGTGTGGCACTTGTCAATGAGCGATGCAACACCAGATTCCAGGTAACTTGGTTGATGTACCTAGGACCTAAACTGAATGACCAATGAACCCGCTATAAAAATATAAAACGGCTGTTCATTTTCAATCTGGCAAACCATCAGCATGTCATATCATTCTTCATATTTCTTCATCACCCAGGCAAACAAGCAGAAAGGTGTTTCCATTGGATGGAACAAGCATGGCGGAGTGGCGAGGTCGTCTGACCCTCAATTTCTATTTTGATTTATTTGGCAAAATCACCACCCCATTTAACCCACATCTAATTTGCTCTTGGTGGCTAAGATGGGAATACGCCAAGCTCATTGCTGGCTGGCATCGTTGTTACCCAATCAGCGACGTGTGATCTCAGCTGGGCCTGAGTTTTGGAGTAGAAAGAGAACCATTTGGATTTTAGCTGGCTTAGAGTTGTATTGGTACCCATCCAAACATATGATTCAAATTTCAAGGGGCCAATGATATCCAATGTCATGATCATGATATGTTTGACCTTTCGGAATCTTGAGACCACTACTAGAAGTTATTCTATTCAAGATTCAAAATTCCTATAGAGTCCCAAAGGTCCATAGAGATGTTATTTAAGAGTTCAACACAACCGATGTTCCTGATGATTGGCCATTCGAATGTATGAGGGTTCCAGCTCAACCTGCCAGCACTTTGGGGTGATACCACCCACCTCTGTAGCCCAAGTGCGCTCCTCCGCACGGGGTTCGAAGCTGAGACCTGCCGACCAGATGTCGCAGTGGGGAATGGGCATCAAAAAATTGAACTGCAATGTCACATTTGATCCTGAACTGGCTGAGTAAACACTGATTGAATATATCGATCTCTGCATCCAGGATTGATCAGATTTCCACCTGGAATGAATTTATTTTTATTTCAATGATCAATCTCATCTTGGATTGAACTAGCAGTGCATGGTGTATATTATCTATGGCATCATGTTTTGATTCGATCGCAGCTGTTTTCTGGTGAAAGGCTAGATCTATAGGAGGGCTTTGGAAATGGTGGCCAGGATTTCATTGACAGCCAGGGCCGCAAAGGCTCTGCTCTTTCTAGGGGCCCCCATCCTTCTGTGACTAGACTGAAACATACTGTATGTACATGTGATCATGATGTTCTTTGTTCATGGGGTGGATCAAATATGATCAAATGATTTCGAATGTGTATAATAATTAATATATATTATAATTTACGATATAATATACACATTCGAAATCATATGATCATATTCGATCCATCCCATGTAAATCACGCATGTGTGCCCGTGTGCCCATTACCCGTTGCAAACCGAGGTTGCATTGTTGTGATTATGTATCACAACAGGTGGAGGGGGGTGCGATGGACCGACGAGTGTGGCTCCCAGGATCGAAACAAATGTTTTCGACTGTGCATTGTTTGACCGCATTTCAGGATTGATACAAGTCAAGTAAATATAGAACAATATAGATTATCATATTAAAAAATATATTATATATTATATATTATAGATTAATAATTAATATAATATTTATTATACATATAATACAGTGGATAAGCATGCATGCATGATAAATAATTAGATGCTGTAGGATGTAGGGTATATACATTAAAATAAAAAAACAAACATATAACATATATATCTAATGATGCGCCCCTGGCTGGGATGTCCTTGGAGACTCATTATGTCCCAAACTCTTAGGACCTTATGTGCTTAGATCTCTTCAGCGGGATGGCATCGGTTGCTACTGGATTCCGTGATGAGCTCAGCTAACCACGTTGGTTGGACTTGGAAAGACCGACTCACAGCTGATCTCACAATCCACCAGTCATCTATTGTAGTGATGATGTCTTGTATAGCACATGCACATCTGACCCCAACCACACCTTGAATTCACTGAGATGGTGAGAAGATGAAGTCGTCCAGGACTCAAACAGCCTCAATCAACGCAGATGTTTCAAACTTCAATTATTCCTCGTTATCCCATGATTGAAACAAGGGGATGCATTCATGACATATGCTCATGTGTGTTCATGTTTGATCCTACTCAGCTAATGGATTGAACATGAATTGTGTTTTTGAATCATGCATGTGGAACTGTATGCGGTGGGCCCAGTCTCCATCCTAGGTCAACTTACGACCAATCCTCGAACCCAGAAGACGAAGATATACTCACTGTGCAATGGCCTTACTGGTTCTGTCACCGATTTGATTTTGACATCAATGATCAATACGACTTGTTCATGAATTCATGATGTTTATGTATTATTCATGAAACTAGATATCAAAGAATGGATCAACTAGGCATGGTCAAAACATTTGCAGCGTGTGAAACGATTGGATCGATAGGATACAAGTCACATCGATCGAATGATCTTTATCGTCTATAATCTATCTATCTTTGCAGATCTATTCATTCATGAATTCAATGTTTCTGTGATGCTGTGTATTGTAACCGAGACCCAAAGTACCCTAGCCCATTGCCTCCCAAGCACCGGCCGTCCCAAGGCCGTTCCTCCGGGCTCTCTTGCTCACACTCCGTTTGGCACAATCTGCTGTCCTGTCGAGTGGGCCACCGTGTTCCTCTTTCGTATTTTTGAACATGAGTACAAGTGGTCGTCGGAAGTGGAGACCTTTTGGATTTGCTGGGCGGAGACCATATGTATGTGCAGCCAACCGGAGCCTCTCTTATGATTCATGAGGGAACTGAGATGAACTGAGCTATCGATATTGATTGATGTATGCACTGGACAGTTCATAGTTTAAATATCGATTCAAGAGAATTTTGATTTTTGCTTTGTTCATGATCGTGGGTGCATGCTAAGGATCACAACCCGGATGGTCTTACTTTGGCTGGTGGCCACTGTTCGGTATGTATATCTGGTGACTGAGCAACCTTTGTCAAGTTTGATGCCATGGTTTCCCTATGTCCAGTTTTTCCGAAGGATGGCAGCACTATTTGTTGATCATCATCATGTCACTTTGTCCGGTCCTCATTTGGGGAAGAAATGGAATGGTTAAATTTGAGATTCACACAAACCAAAACTGACCTTGTATTTGTTGCAACGTCCTATTTTGCATGCAGTGCGTACAAGTTTCTTCTACTGTGTCAAAGCCTTCGTACTTGATATTCCGATTCCATGATTGAAACATAATTTATATACCATCATCAAATTGATCATGAAACTATTTTCTTCGGTTTTCGGGTTTGCTGGTTCAAGATTGGATGATGTAGAATTCGAAAGTGATACTACTTGACCCCACGCCTGTGCCGCTAAGCAATATGGGGGCCTATGGGGCCCCCACATTGAAGCCAACGATGATTTGGGGCACTGCGCCGGGGCCCTCAATCAACATCTTGCATGGATCTCCAGCAGACCCTTATCGTTAGATCGATGAATATCAGTTTATACCGATTTACTAATAGCGGATATTATAAGTTTCTATACGCGACACCATCATCATTATAATGACCCATGGCTGGTCAGGAAATTCGTGTCTTGTGAACAATGATGACATAACATGCATGGCCTCAGACATCATCAGACCAACGCCACCCTCATGCCTTCCCCTGCAAACTTGCGCACTCAGGCCACTCATCCCTCGCATGGCCAAGAGAACCAGCAAGGCAGTCAGGGCCAAACTGAAGAAGAACAAAAAGGAGAAAAAGGTTGCACCGTTGGTGAAAAAGACGGTGTCAGCATCAGGAAAAGTTCAAGTGTCATAGACTCAGGAACCAAAGGAATGGCTATGCAAATCAAGCTGTATATGATTTCGTTCATGTGCTGTTTGGGTTTCACCTCTGAATTCAAGTGGTGACCATGCCTTAGGACTGGGGCTGCTGCTCTCAAGGCCAGCCAAATATATCCACGAAAATATGGAGTATCAATGGCTCGTCACCACAAAAAGTTTTTGGTCTCCGTCTCAGATTGTTTCTGAATGAGATAACATCCAGCTTCTAGATCTTATATGCAAACCGGTGAGTTTCAACACCATCGTTTTTGAATTCACAATGATCAGAAAACCATCTGGCTGCCAGTTCCCGGAAATAGAAACGTACCAACCCCAGCCCTTTTGCCTAGGATTCTGGAAATCAGAATGAGCTTGCCAAAGCGTTTGGTCCCGACCTTGGTGATTGCAAGCAGGTGTTCAAGGTCAGGGCTGGCGTGAGATGGAGTGGGGCAGGGACCAGCAAGATCATATAGTCTATGTACTGACACGAAGATCCTTATAATTCAATCATAATTATATAATCAGATTCATTTTAAATGTGCATTCCCGTGCTGGGTGATTTTTCGGGAACGAGATGGATTTATAATCCTAACTTGGTGGGTTTCCTTACGAAAGAAATTCGAAAGTTTAAACTTTTTTTTGGGTTGGGTTCGCGCGCCATTTTTGGATATAAAATAGAGCCCCCCCCCAGCGCACAAACCCAACCCAAAAAAGGTTTAAATAAAGTTTAGATTAGACACTAGGATGAGGTAGCTAATTTGTCCAGTGAGAGCATGGATGGATCTAGGAGAGCCACATCAAATTCCAGCCATATGCAGACACCCTTCCTCGGCATACCACCAAACCCTTAATTACTTGACTAATTTTGAAGAGCATGTTGGAACAAAACGGCCATCCAAACCTGATCTAACTTTTGCCATAATCTTTTTGTGCTTGAGTTTGTCAGATCGACCATGTTCAACCCATTCCCATCACATGCAGGCCCCCTATGGATGGAGACATGCAAATCTGCAAGAGATCAAGGTTTTCTTGCAAAAAGAAGTGAAGGAAGGCCGATTCACCCCACAATTCGATTATGGGCTGTTCGATTAGTGGGCAACGGTCGCCAATCGATACGAACTGGATCTACTGGACCAGAATCAGCTATTTTAGAGCTGAAAGCACCAAATTAATTCAAATTGAGTGATGTATACACTCATGCCGCTGCAAAAAACTGGGTGCTTGGCGGAGCCGTGGGCAGTGATCTGTCCAACCTGCATGGGGTTCGTTCCCACCCAAATGGACAGGGTATCATCAATGCATGGATAAATCAATTTATCAGGGTGTATCAGGGAGAATTCATAGCGTGAAATTAGCGTGAAATAGCGTGAAATTAGCGTGAACCACCGTTTTTTAGCGTGAACCACCGTTTTTTAGCGTGAACCACGGTTTCCCCAAAAACGCATATTTTTGTGTGTTTTCTGCAAATTGATCTTCCAAACCTTCTTCATCGTGAAATTTCATCAACATTTATAATTTATATTATAGCGTCAAAATAACAGGTCTGGATCGAATTTGGATTCACCAAGAGCAATTATAGGAGATCGAATTTCATCAGTTCCATTCGGGTTCACCAAAAACATGTATAGCTAATCAAATATTATCACAGCCCGTTTGGGCTCACAGTGCCTTTTGCCAACTATGCCAAGCGAATCTGTTGTGAAAGCTTTGGCAAAAGCTGCCAAACGGGCGGCTAAGATTGCCGAAGCTGATGCTAGTGGTGGGGGCAGCCCCGAGGAAGCCCCTGAACCTGTTAAGCCACCCAGCAAAAGGAAGGAAGCTCAATTGGAAGAAGCCAAAGACACGTCCAGGTAGGGTGTTGGGATCATGAACTACGCGCAATGCATCACCATGTATTCGTGGAATTCATTGATCCAACCATGATAACTTATTAGCATGGACATCCACTGAAAACGATTTAGTTTGAGTATAGCCTGTCAAACTGTCCAGGTAAAACAGCAATATACCGCCTAGCATGGATATATTTCATCAATTTACTTCTTCATGATTTTTTGGTCAGTATTCTTTGGGACCACCGGAACCCTTTGATCACTGGTTGCAACCCACTTCAACGACTAAAGTTCAGGTCGGCAAAAGGTAACCCTGGTGTTTCCGGACAAGATCTGAAGGAAAGGATTGCATCTGCGAAGCTTGAACGAGGCTTGGTTCGGGCCAAGCTTGGCCAATTGGTTGGGGATCTTGATTGCACCGATCAATTTTCTGCAATGATCAATTTAATAAACAGATCTATATCAATGCATCAACTAATGTTTGCAGAAGAATTTATATAATGTATTTGGGCATCTCATGATTCACATATCAGGTTTAAGTTGACCAATGTTTATCATCATGATATCATATCAGATTAGAATCGATAAAATGCACCATTTTGTTCGTTTTGTTGGTGCCACCTTCTGATTAATTTGTTTTTTCAATTTCCTCTCACGCATGCAAGCACAAAAATGCAAAACACCATTTTGCAGTGTATGTAGTATGAAACACAACGCAATAGTTTTGCATGCAAGACATCGGAATATAACATACGAATCAAGTAACATGTGACATCGTGATTTGATGACCATGATGACCATGACCACTACATGCTATATAGAGATATATCGATTTGCAGTATATGCAGGGTCACTTTATCATTATATACATATCTTGCCAGCGCGCAGGAGTGAGCACAGCAAGCACAGTGAAAGGAGATGTAAACGATGGTGCGGGAGGGGGAGAGTCAAACCCGAAAACCCCCATGCCCAAGATCAAACGGTCGGACACAACTGTTTCATCAGCATCGGGAAAGAATCCTGCCCCACGGAAATCAAAGCTAGAGCCGAAGATCCAAAGCAAGTCGATTCTGAAACCAAGTCCCTCTGATGCCACTATGCACTACAGTCCCGAGAAAGCTGATGAAACACTTGTGCCAGAACCCAAACGTACAGCTGCCAAGACACGGGCCAAGCCTAAGCGGAAAGGTCAGAAGAACCCACCAGAAAATTCCCCACCAGCCAAGACAGAAGATGCAGAAGGACATACGGCCCAGGCTGTGCAAGACGCTCTTGCCAGGAAAGCCACTGCTGAGTTGCCTGCAACACCGGCATCATCGGGTAAGAGTAAGACTGGTAGCACGGTGGAGAAAAGTCCCAAGAAGAAGAAGAGCACGGTGGAGAAGAGTCCCAAGAAGAAGAGCACAGTGGAGAAGAGTCCCAAGAAGAAGAAGAGTCCTAAGAAGAGTAGTCCAAAAAAGAAGGGTAGTCCAACAAAGAGTGGCGCCACGTCGACCCCACCAGCACCAGCTCCCAAGAAAGCAGCACCGACGAGTTCTGATTCAAGTGACAGTGAGGAGGATGCTGAGGATGAGGATGAGGGTTCTGACACTGAACTCCCGCTGGCGCAGCTCCGTGCCAAGAAGGCAGCGCATGTACCTATGCGCTTTAGCAGAAGTCTGAAGAGCAGACGTGCCGAGCCCCAGCCCGCCAACATGATATCACCACAGTCTTGATTGATGGTCTATCTAGTTTTACTTTATTATATAAAATATATTGTTTTGCGTATGCATCATATCACGCATGGCCGATTTGATTTCACATGCAATATACGTTTTTTCATTTCGATCAAATGATATGAGTCTACAAAAGACATTCTGTATACGTGAGACTTCACCACGAAGAAAAAAACGAATGATCCCAAACCCGTGCATACGTACATTATAATATATATCCATTTCATTCAGTCATCTATATGTTTGGCCAGTCTATTCTTTTAAGAAAAAAGTCAGCATAAATGACCTTATATTAGCTTTGGATTTTTATACCTTATCAGTCTGAAACTCTTATATGTTCATGTGATTCATGATGTGAGATGTGATGTTTTAAGTTCTTTGGTTCCATGAATGCCTAGACCATCCTCGGCCCAATTGTTTGCAAGGTGCACCACTGGAGATTCGGAAAGCTGGTCGTTCAGCGAAGCACTGTGACTTGGCAACACAACAAAACAAAAAAAACATTGGAGACATCCCGAATTCAGACCCATTCCTTAACTAGTAATATTATGCTCGCAGGCGCCACTAATATTAACTTGATCAAGATCCATGGGCCATATCAGCCGACGAAAATACACGGATAGTTTTTAAGCACCATTGATCAGTTATGATGTATAATATATATCATGATGCATACATACACACAAATGGGGGTACGCATACTTTCCAGCCAAGGCAGGGCCAAGCTTGGCATCCTGTATGAGCAGTGGATTCAGTGCGAAGGGCACTGGACGGAGTCCAGTCTGACCAAAGAGCTCCGTGTCAGCAACCGGCACCGCAAGAGGGGTGCAAGGAAGTGGCTCACACTGGGTGAGTTGGAGCAGAAGTATGGAAGTGCCCGAATAGCTCAGCGCATCAAAGAAGCAAAGGAAAACGACAAGGAGCTAAGGAAAAGTCAAATCCGTGCCAATCCAGATTGTCCGGACGCCCCGGACTCTAGCCTGCAAAGGGTGTAATTACGGGTGCTCAAGCGCAGGTTTGTTGGGGCATCTTTGCATCACATGCCATATATATTCAATTATTATATATAAATTAATAAACATAACATATAATATCATTGTGTCTACAAACGGGGTATGATTATGAGGGGTTCTGTATGCATGGCATGGCACGTATCACATGCTGATCGTCTTCATCCAAGAGCCTTTTGATTCTTAACAAATATGCGGGTGATGATTGATGTGAATTTCATTTATCAAATACTCGGCTTGTCGTGCATGCGTGGCATGTATATCTGTGCATGTCGCTGTGCACCCCCATGCCCTGTCTACCACGCTTAGGAGGCAACCCAGTACTTGGTCTGGGATATCGATGCTGAAGAGGACACGGAAGACACCACTGCATCCACCCTTTTGAGCGCTGTGGATGCCGATGATGATGGGTTCAAGAGAGGGAAAGGCTCCAAACGCAGAGGTAAGGCAGGCAAGGGTGTGAGGGGAAAGGCAAAGAAGAGAAAGCCAACTTCTTCCTCTGATGAGAGCGTGTCCGCTGATGATGATGAGGATGACAGTGATGAGGATTCATCTGAAGATTCCAGTTCTGATTCTTGACTTTGTTTACCAAATCCTGCCAGCCCCAGAAACAATTTTCATAAAGCTGTTTTGAAAGTCAAAAATGTTTGCGAATTTATAGACACTTATTCAGCCAGTGGCGACACTTTTAAACTTACTTGTTTCCCCTTGAAACCCATTGAGATAGGACACATCCAAAACGAAGTTGAAATAATTTGAACCGAACTTTGTTATGAGTTTTGTGATTCGGTATCATCCATCACAATCTACGCATTATGTTGTCCAAACACTGGGTTTGACCATGCCCAGCGACACACCATTCCACACCATAGCTATAGTGTCACGTCATGTCATAGATGTGTTGTACAAGTGCATCACTGACCATCAGCTTAGGATAAGAAGAAAAAAAGAAGAACTCTGGGAAGAAGAAAGCAAAGAAAAGCAACAAGAACAAGAAAAAGAAAAGTTCTGATTCCGACTCATCGTCATCTGATTCGTCAGGGAAGAAACCCAAGAACAAGAAAAAGAAAGCCAACAAGGGTAAGAAGAATAAGGAAGAAAGTGAAACGCCAGAAGAGAAGGCAAAGCGTGAACAGAAGGAGTTGGAGACAAAAGCGAAGCAAGAGAAGAAAAAAATCCAAGCAGCGAACAAGGCTGTGGCAGCTTCTGGGTGGGGCGCATGGTACCGATGGTACAAGAGATTTGTTTCAGCTTTATAGCTGCATGCATGCATACAATGGGTATGTTTCAACCTTCTAGAACCGAAACCATATAGTGAATATCATATAATTGGAACTCATTATATTTATTATATACCTGCTTGGGTACCCTCAAATACCATTGATTTTCCATCCTGCAGCCAGGTGGTGTCGAAGATCCAAAGTGCCTTGGCCAAGGCTTCCTTGGTGCAGGTGAAGGCCGATTCCATGCCACGGCCTCAGTGCCCATTGGTTTAAGAACCAATTCCAAGCATTGGGTAGCCGGGTAGACCAATTGGGATTCTGGAGTTGGAAATAGTTTCGAACTAATTTCTACTTGGTCCTTTTATGTTCCAACCTTTTGAAACCGTTCGGTTTTAAGTATAAAACATCTAGCCTGGTCTTTATGGTGACATACTCGATGAATGATATTTGTTTTGAGAACTCGTTGCATACCCACCCCGGGTTTTGAGCCACTGGTATATGAATATATTGCAATTTAAATCGTAATCACTCAAATACAATGTATATTATCGACATCATATTCGCTCTAGTTTCTTCTATTTCCAGACCCCAACCATCCATCCTCTCTGCACAGATCCGACCAGCAGTTGCCCACAAGGTCGAGTGC
The DNA here is from genome assembly GCA_947184155.2 of Cladocopium goreaui. Taxonomy (NCBI): domain Eukaryota; class Dinophyceae; order Suessiales; family Symbiodiniaceae; genus Cladocopium; species Cladocopium goreaui. Next base: position 253,230 of record CAMXCT020006712.1, on the reverse strand, counting down.
ATTGAAAAATGCTTTCCTTGGCGAGTTGGGACCCCATAAGAAGGAAATGTCGGCTAAGCGGGAGCAGTTGCTGAAAGCGGTCGACGCTGCCAAGGCAGTGTAGACCAAGTCTGTGGTGGTTTCTTGTTTGTTTCATATCGGTCTATGCACATGTAGGGATCCATCAATTCGGTTGTAACTCAGTTGTCTTCTAAGTGGGTCACAGTCGGTCATGCATCGACATGCTATGTAGAAACTTACTTAATAATGGGTTTCCTTACGAAGGAAAGTTTAAACTTTTTTTTGGGTTGGGTTCGCGCGCCATTTTTGGGTAAAAAAATATAGCCCCCACCCAGCGCGCGAACCCAACCCAAAAAAGTTTAAAGTTTAGACACTTGATGAATTAGGAAATAAACAACATATCCCATTGATTTCAAATGATCGATTTGGTTGAGGGTGTTTCAGAAATTTCAAGATAGATCTTATAAAGTGTAGTTGCGATCTTGAACTACATCTGCAGCTCTGCACCTGCGATGCTGTTGACTATTCGTTCATTGGATTTGGGTTTATTGATCAAATCTATTGATATCGATCTATATATTCTATATTACATATTGTAATAATCATCGATCAGATCAAGATAGATCAGCCCAGGTTTTATGAATGCGAGCCGTATTTGGCTTCACAACCACCTGTTTTCCAAAAAAATGCGTCCCTAGATCCAATTACACATCCGGACGGTCACATCTCCTGGCCCCCCTTCGATTCAGTCGCTCCTGCTTTCAGGGTGGTGGCGATGTCGACCAGTTGCTGCAGCCTGAACGTGATGCTGAGGTTGCTGTGAAGGATTTTCAAGACTTTTTGGTCAACAACAATATGAAATAGATTGGTAGGTTCTGTTGTCGCAGTGTGACTGCCTTAGACCCTGGCACACGGTAACCGTTTGCAAATTTGGTGTTACCAGGGGGCCGGGAATGGCAAACAACTGCAGGGGTGCTTGCAGCGGCAGATCGATTCATGAAAGAAAACATGTGGTTGAATTCAAACTGGTCCCAACTCATAGGAAAGGGTTCCAAAGTGTATTTGGTGATTGTAGCGATCACAATCTTTCAAACATATTTTTTTGGATAATCATTCGAATCTTTCTTATGCTGCAGCGACAAGTTTTGATCTGGATCTCATGAACCAAAGAAGATCCTAGCGAGAGAGCGTTGTATGGCCACAACTCTGTGGTTTGGCAGACCCCGGCATGTGTGCTGGCTCCACCGCGTGTTGAAAAACCTGTTCGATTCCATATGCCTGAAGCGAATCTGGACCATGATTGAGGATCTGGCTTCAATGTTTTTTTCTGCAACTGATTATTGTTTGGAGTTCGGTCTAGTTAGCAACTTCCTTCAATCAATACAATTTCGATTGACTGATATGTTTTAACAATTTTACTGTAAATGTCAGGGCGGCAATGTTAACCGTTCATATGATATACATCGATTATCATCCAAAAACCGTTCTATGAACTATGTTGTGACAACCAGACCAGCTCTCCCCAACTTGACTGTTGCCTCCCCTTCGCAGGAATAGATGATGTCGAAGTACCTGGCAATTTCGTGCTTCAGAACGAGATTGACGATGTCAGCTCCGGAGAATCTTGGCAACACTATCAACCTGGAAAAATCGTTCAAAATTCATTTAAAGATGTTCAATGGACAAGTTCATTCTTGCAGAGATGGCTAATTATCAGCTTATTTTTCATACCTAAATACCAAACACGTTTTTTTTTTTAAATCCAACCCAGGCCCCATGGGTACCCTCATGTGCTCCACTTGGACAACCCAAAAAACACACCAAACAACTTGAGGCAACTTCAATCTACAAAGCGATGAAGCGCATCAGATCCCATGTGCAGGTTGCTGGGGCTGGGTCATAGACGGGTGATGGAAGTGTATGAACATCATATGCATCATATGCATCATATGCATCATAGCTTGACAAATCTACGAAACACACATATAGATCTATATCGATGGGGTTATTGACCGATACAATATAAATTATACAAGTTATTTCCTTATTATGCATGTGAAGCACCATGTGTAACCACACATTCACTGATGTTGCATTTGCATGCTATTTTGGTTGTCAAAGCACTGGGGAACATAGTTTTAATCTCATCCAATTTGTGCAACTTCAGGAACGTGTTTCTGGGTATGTTTTGGTGACCAGCACCTCATTCATACGATGACTATATAGCGTCCTCAGACCCAACAATCATGTCCAGGAAAGTGGCCTATCAACTGACCCTTTGACTTATCGGTTGGGTAAGTTGAAAGCTGGAAATGAAAACCGCGATTTCTGGAGCGCGACTGAGATCCCAGTGGCGCCTTGGCATCAATCAACAGGCACCTCAGCAGGGTGACATCGGTAGATAATGGCAGGTGTCTGAAATTCTATTTTCATTCAAGCTAGAGGGACTGGATGGGATTGGATTTCGAGCTATCGTGTTGAACATCTCTATCAATTTACACAATTTACTGTACTATCTAATATCGGACCCCAAAGGATTGTAAAGGTTTAGCCCCATGTTGGTCGTGCTGTTGAACCATGATGTTTCGTTCAATGAATTTTGGTTCATTAGCTTAATGCCCAACATATAGTTAAAGCAAACACAGCCTCTTTAGGTCCTCCCATGGTACTTCATGGGTTTTCCAAAACCAAACAAGTGGTCAGACTTTGCCAGTTGTCCAAAATGAGGACTTGGAATTTGTTTCGGTTCCAGTGCTCGACGAAAAGTCTCCTGCTGGATATCAGGTTGTACGGCAACCAGTTCTATTGCCTCACCGCATCATGGCTTATCTCTGTAACCATTGTGAATTGGACATTCCGGAGTCAGCCATTCACCAATATTGGGACAACGCCATTGCTTCAAAAGAAACATATGCAAGTCTGGATTCAAGGCACAGAGTGCCTTTGGGTTTCTATGGAGATGCAGCCCAACTTGTGACAAAATGTCGAATCGAAAAGATGCTGTGTTTTTTTGCAAACATCGTGATTTTCAGGCCAAGGAGTATCCGGTACAGCCGATTCCTGCTATGGTCTTGTGACGTGTCCCTCCTTTACAAAAACCGGACTGTCAATTCCATTCTGAGATGGGTGGTTTGGTCGTTCAACATTCTTTATGAAGGAATTTACCCAAGTGCTCGTCCTGGTGGTCTACCATTAGCCTCCAAAGCTGAACGTGATTTGGCTGGTACCTGGTTGACCCGTCAAAAATATCAATTTCAAGTTGTGGAGGTTCGAGGAGACTGGGAGTTTCACAAAATGCTCTGGCAGTTCAAGAGCAGCTGGAAGGGCGGGGTCAATGTCGGGATTTGCTTCCGTTGTCCAGCAATGGCACGATCTCCCGATGTTGGCTTGCAATACTGGAACATGGATGACGAAGACAGCACATGGGCCCGAGAAGAGTTCAATACACACGAATTCATTTCCAAAATGGTTCCCGGAGTCAATATCTGTTCCTTGGTTCTGAGTTAGTGTTTTTCCTAGCAAGCCATTCGTTTCATGTCCCTGTCCATAGCATCTGTGTATAACGCATTTCCACGCAGAACCAGCCCGATTGGTGGTCATGGTGTGGATTTTGGATTGGATCTTCGGTCTAAAGAATGTTTTACAGGAATATCCTCCCTCATAATATAGCGACCATCCACCATCCAGTCCAACCCAACTGGCGGTTATGATTTGGATTTGGATTTTATTAGCTGCATTTCAATTTCTAGACCATCCACCTTCTAGTGGTCCAGCCCGTTTAAGGCCCACTACTGAACCTGAAGAAGTTCGACCTCTCATGCATCAAATGGTGTATGATGCATGTGATCAACCTTGGCATTTTGATGTCCCTCAACGGGGGGGCCTTGATGCTTGGCAATACCCATCATACCCCCCCAACCTTTGCCATGGCACTTGGTGTGGTGGCAATGGAAAAAATCCACACTCCTGAAGGGCAATTGACCGAACGATCCATGATCAATGAACTCAGTCATCTGGAATTAAAACAACAAAATCCAGGTGGACATGATTAATCCGACACATGGTTGTGAGTTGTTGAAATATCAAATTCACTAATATATATATATATATATTATATATAGATCAGATTAATTTATCAAGATTTCACCCAATGATATTGATCTACCCAGTAATATTGATCTACCCAATAATGATATATCCAGCATGTTTCTATATATTATATATATATATCTACCTATCTATGGTAGATCCATCCATGATCTCTCTCCATTATCTATTACTCACCAATTCTTTGGGTTTAATTATTTGGAACCAGCCTGGCTCTACCGATCTGTAGATCTATCGAGACCTACACTGATTCAAATCGACTGATCGATCTTCCTAGTGGGCTACTATCCTTCATGCATTCACTTATCTCGATCAATTATATAGATCATTTGGTTTTGACAATGTGTTGACATTATCATGATATTAATTGATAATAGATATACGATATATCATAACCGCGAATGTTCATGAGGCAATGCCATGCACATCTTCTATACAACGATGTACATCGTAGACCTACTCATGGTATCCTCACCTGCTGTGTTTCCATTCAGAGTATCAGGACTATGTTGACCGAGCAAATGGAGTACTGGGGGCCGGGGACCTTTCAGCAACAACCCGACTCTGCCTACGCAGACTTCATATCTTTCTGTCGGGCACGGAAGCTGCATCATTCCCAGCCACCCTTCAAAGAGAACAAGGTGATCTGATTTGGTTGAGCAAATCTGTAGTTACTTTTGCAAATGCAAAGCAACCCCAACACAAAAGATGAACATGAAACATATTCACAAGCAATTTGCCCAAAAGTAATCGAACAAATGCATATAAATGCGGTGTACATGTTCAGACCTTCAAGGTAGTTGATTTGTTGAAGCCAAAGTTCGTCAGTAGATTGGACGTTTGGTTTCTGACGGATGACCATCGTATGACTCATTGTTTACTACCCGATTGTATGGCATTTGATACCACATCATAAAACATACAAAATCAAACGAGCAAAATTGTAGCTCAATCTTCTAAGGCACATGTAGAATGCAGAGTTTCGGTTTCAACAGTTTGCCGTTTTGCAATTTGCAAGATGGATTTTGTGTTTGGTTTTGCTTGTCGCATTCAAATTTTCTTTTTTTTCTTTTTTCAAACCGCAAAAATACAAAATTATGAACGAACAAAATCCGTGAATCCAAGTTTATGATTCAAATTTGATGGCTGATGGCATGCGTGTTTGCCTTTCTTGTAAACAAGACTGTTTGAAATCTTGTAAATTCACAAATTGAAATCTGTAAGCTTGAATCCTGGGTCACCTTTGCGCTGGCTGGATTCAGAAAAAACAATGAGGGGAATGCATTTTTCTTTGCAGCAGCGGCTGGCTACGGGCAAAACCCGTCCTTGTTTTGAGATGTAGGTGCTATAAGCACTTGTCACAGTGAACATATATCTCTTTCGCAGAAAATGAAATTGGAAAATGCGCTCCAACTTCTTTGTCAAAGCCTGGTGTAAAACAACATGAACAAAAAAATGCAAAATCAAACGCATGCAGCTGACTGCAGCGATAGTTGCCGAGCACTTGGAACCAATTTTACATTTTTTTTGGTGTAGGAGCGCTAGGTTGCCAGTTTCCCCTTCGTTGGAAGGCAAAACCACATTGTTTTTCGCCAGCAAACTAGTTTTAGTTGAGATACGGCACATAAGACAATGGCATATCCTTGGCCATTAGCTCTGATGCTTGCCGAAGAATTTCAGAAAAATGCAGCACCAAGCCAATGGTCAGCAGCTGACCAACTACAGCCTTTTGCTATGTTAGAGAAAGCTGTTGAAGAAAAGAGGGTCTGGTCATCAGATGCTTTCTGATGTCTTGATCAAGACATGGCGATCCAAAACACAGGATTTCAGCCAGAAGATGGCTACTGAGGAAAAAACGGTTCTGGTCAGGAGCTGGCTACTGAGGAAGCATCGATTTTTGTGAGGAACTGGCTGCTGAGAAAAAATGTTTTTTGGCCAGTAGCTGGCTACTGTGGAAAAAGTGTTTTTGATGGGATTTGAAGAGTAGCTGGTCTATGAGAAACATGGATTTTGGAAAGTAGCTGGCTATCGAGGGAAATGATTGAGGAAACACCGATTTTGGTGAGTAGCTGGCTTTTCAGTAAAGGAATTTTGGTCAGCAGCTGGCTACTGAGGAAAAAAGGTTTTTGGTCAGTAGCTGTCTATTGAAAAACCGTGGATGTGGTCAGTAGCTGGACTGAAGAAATATGGGTTTTCGTCAGTAGCAGGCTACTGAGGAAACTGGACTTGGTCAGTACCTGGCTACTGAGGAAAAATGGATTTTGTTCAGTAGGTGGCTATTGAGAAAACGTGGGCTTTGGTGAGAAGATGGCTGCTGAAGAAACCTAGTTTTTGGTCAGTAGCTGGCTACTGGGGAAAAAGAGGTTTGGGCTAGTAGCTGGCTAGCGAGGAACCATGGATTTGGTCAGCTGGCTGGCTGGCACTGAGGAAGCATGGGTTTTGGTAGGGAGCTGGCTACTGACAAAAAATGGATTTGGTCAGCATGTGGCCAATGAGGAAGCATGGGTTTGAGCCAGTAGCTGGCTCGTGAAGAAAAGGGGTTTGGGTCAGTAGCTGGCTTCTGGGGAAAAATGGATTTTGGTCAAAAGCTGGCAATTGAGGAAAAATAGATTTCCATCTGGGGCTGGCTATTGAGGAAAAATGAATTTTGGTCAGTAGCGGGCTACTGAAGAAAAATTGATTTTGGTCAGTAGGTGGCTGTTGAGAAAGCGTGGGTTTTGGTGAGAAGTTGGCTGCTGAAGAAACATGAATTTTGGCCACTAGCTGGCTGCTGAGGAAAAAAGATTTTGATCAGGGGCTGGCTACTGAGAAAAAAATGTTTTTGGTCAGCTCAGGAAAAAAAGGTTTTAGTCAGTAGCTGGCTACTGCGGAGCCATGGATTTGGTCAGTAGCTGGCTACTGAGGAAGCATGGATTTTGGTAAGGAGCTGGCTACTGACAAAAAATGGATTTGGTCAGCATGTGGCCAATGAGGAAGCATGGGTTTGAGCCAGTAGCTGGCTCGTGAAGAAAAGGGGTTTGGGTCAGTAGCTGGCTTCTGGGGAAAAATGGATTTTGGTCAAAAGCTGGCAATTGAGGAAACATAGATTTCCATCTGGGGCTGGCTATTGAGGAAAAATGAATTTTGTTCAGTAGCGGGCTACTGAAGAAAAATTGATTTTGGTCAGTAGGTGGCTGTTGAGAAAGTGTGGTTTTTGGTGAAAAGTGTGCTGCTGAAGAAACATGAATTTTGGCCACTAGCTGGCTGCTGAGGGAAAAAAGGTTTGGATCCGTAGCTGGCTACTGAGGAACCATGGATTTGGTCAGTAGCTGGCTACTGAGGAAAAAGAGGTTTGGGTTAGTAGCTGGCTAGCGAGGAACCATGGATTTGGTCAGTAGCTGGCTACTGAGGAAGCATGGGTTTTGGTAAGGAGCTGGCTACTGACAAAAAATGGATTTGGTCAGAAGGTGGCCAATGAGGAAGCATGGGTTTGAGCCAGTAGCTGGCTCGTGAGGAAAAGGGGTTTGGGTCAGTAGCTGGCTTCTGGGGAAAAATGGATTTTGCTCAAAAGCTGGTAATTGAGGAAAAAAAATTGATCAGGGGCTGGCTACTGAGGAAAAAAAATGTTTTTGGTCAGTAGCTGGCTACTGAGGAAAAAGAGGTTTGGGTTAGTAGCTGGCTAGCGAGGAACCATGGATTTGGTCAGTAGCTGGCTACTGAGGAAGCATGGGTTTTGGTAAGGAGCTGGCTACTGACAAAATATGGACTTGGTCAGCATGTGGCCAATGAGGAAGCATGGGTTTGAGCCAGTAGCTGGCTCGTGAGGAAAAGGGGTTTGGGTCAGTAGCTGGCTTCTGGGGAAAAATGGATTTTGCTCAAAAGCCGGTAGTTGAGGAAAAAAAATTGATCAGGGGCTGGCTACTGAGGAAAAAAAAAATGTTTTTGGTCAGTAGCCGGCTACTCAGGAAAAAAAAGTTTTGGTCAGTAGCTGGCTACTGCGGAGCCATGGATTTGGTCAGTAGCTGGCTACTGAGGAAAAAGGAGGTTTGGTCAGTAGCTGGCTGCTGAAGAAAATTGGATTTTGGTCAGTGGCTTGCTGCTGAGGAAAAAAGTTGTCTTGGTGAGTAGCTGGCTACTAAGGAAAAAGAACTTTTGACCAGGATGTGGCTACTCAAGTCATGCAATGTCGGCATCAAGGTTAGGTTTGGGGCTACTCAAGAATGAGCTTGGCGAAAAAGAAAAGAAGTTAGACAAGGAAAGACGCGGGCAACCACATGTGATCCATGTTTCTCTTTGCTAAAGAATTGGGAAGGAAACACCATCATGTCAGATCAATGGATATTTTTTTCGCATGCCCAGGTCTGCGAAGATATCAATTTTTTGAGTTGCGTCATGACCAGGTCTGTGAGCAAAAACGTTTTTCTTTTGAACATATTTGGCGCTGTAGAGTTTCAGGCCAGCACTTGGAACGGTTTTGTTAAGTCCAGATTTCGTACAAATCGGATTTACGATGGCGGGTGCAGCATCTGCGCAATATTCTATCTAAAGGCCCGGCCTGCTCTTAGAATGCATGGAGAATGTTACCAACAAAGGGTTGGGCTGTGGAAAATGAATGCAAGATGAAAAGGACATGAAAGGAAATTGATGCAATTTTTAAAAAAACATGACAGGACATGAATGGCACATGACATGAGATTAAGATGCAATATGAAAGGACATGAATGGGTGCAAAGTGAGGGGTAACATGAAAGGAAGTGGATGCAAAACGTCAAGACAACTAAATGGAGGGCCATGAAAGGACATGGATGCAAACTGAAAAGAAAACGAAAGGAAACGGATGCAGCACGGAAGGAACATGAACGGAACTAAATGCCTAAATGCTGAGGTAATGGAAAGCGAAAGGAAATGGATGCAAAACATCTGCGGTATTCTAACTGCATCATGTACAGTCCGGAATCTTCCAATTCGACGTGTTAATATTCACATCGTGTTCTTTTCTATTCTACCCATTCCCCATAGCATCTGGAATTTTTGAAACCCCATCATGAAAAAATTGGAATATCAAAACTTTCAAGACTGCAATGATATTATATGTAGGTTAGATTTAATACAGCTGCCGGTGAAAGGAAAACCTGTTTCAACTGAAAGACTCTTGTGTCCTTGAAACCAACAAAGTTTGGATGATTGCTGGTGAAGCAATCATTTAGACCAATGAAGCCTGTTTCCCCAGCCTGTCGTGTATGCAGACGCGTAATTTTTATTGGGCCTTCAGCTAGGATTCGTTGGATTTGCTGGTAGCACCGACGCATCTTATAACCCAAGCCCTTTCGGAACCCAGGGAATGGATTGAACCATCTGATGGAATTTCCTTGCTGGTTTGGACAATATCCAGCAGACATATAGCATGAAAAAGCTCCTAGGTTTGCTTCTATAGGTTTCCGTTTTCATCCCATCAGTTTTGGAAACCATTCAATTTGAGCAAACATGGTTGGGACTTGTGGCGAAGTCGGTTCACCAAGGTGGTCATAGCGGTAAGAACATTGATGGGAAACAACTCTTTTGTCCAAACGGACAAGTTTACTAGAGCCGATGGAACCCAATGGTAAAACCAGTCGCCACTCCATGTTACAATCAAATCCCCTTGGATTTCCAATATACAACCAAAGCTTAGACGGCTCGCAATAAATCCAGGGGTTGCTACACCGACAATTTTTCTTCAGGTTTTAAAATGATTTTGCTGCACTTTTGTGCGCCCCCCTAGGCTTTTGAATCAATATCCATGGTATATTTCTTAAACCTGAAACCTTGCGAAGTCCCAATCTTGAGGCTTACCGGAGCATTTTTGGAACCATAGATAGATACCATGGAGGTTGAAGGCTAGCCAACAAACCCCTAGTGCAGACAAAAGACGATATACTAAATCTCTTGTGCTCGCCTGCCCTGTAGGAGTAGCGTGTGTAATATCGAGTTGTAGCTAGCCGACGCATCTTTAACGCGCATCGTACTTCATACATTGGCAGAAAAACCCAAAGGAGTTGACGTAAGAGTGCGCTAGTGCATACAGAGATCCCATTTTTGGAAGCATCAAACCAACGATGATGATACCTCCAGTGTAGGAAGCGTGGCGTATAACGTGTGCCTTTCTGTTTTTCAATCTTCAGCGCCCCGCTTGTTTTAAAATTTGACCGCCGCTTGCAAGGCACACCAAAATGGCTGAATTTGAAGCTTTATTAGGCCTCTCCAGCAGCCTGTTTTGAATGCAATCCCTCAAACAAAGTTTATTGACGAAAGTCTTAAACATGAGTTTGCCGTCAGCCTTTCAAAACTCTTATACCTTGATTTTGCCAGATTGCTCGTTCTCCCGGGCCGAGGTCCTGACAAGCTTTCAACTGACTATATTTTCATTGTATCTTAAAGACATCTGAGATTTCGCACACACAGACTTCATCTGCATGACTTTCCCAAGACTTTCCCAAGAGATCGCGCGACAACGCGACAGACCTTCCCCATAAAACTTCACTCCTCAACAGAGTTAGGGCTTGCTTATCTAAGATAACAGAGAAACAAAGCCGATCTGAAAACGAATCTCCTCGATAAACCTCTGTAGAAGATTATTCAAGATCTCGCTCAAATATCGCGGCAAGAGTTGCGGCAAGAAACCTCAGGCAAATGCATTCTGAGGAGAGCTTAAAGAGAGATCTTCTGAAGAGAACTCGGTTACCCAGAGCTTTTCAGCAAACCATTAAACATTGTAAAAAAACTTCCTATAAGGGTTGAAATTTGGTGTGTGTGTGTGCAAGATTAGGCTGATACGGCTCACATAAAAGCTCCTAGTGCGGGATTGAGCCAAAAGTTGTTCAAAGAAAATTAGCACATGCCCCACCAATTCATGTGCATGTGAGTAAATCATTTTTTTCGGGCGCGTGAGTCACATCAGGTAGCCATGTTTTTGATACAAAAGCTTGAGACAGTTTGCTCGGGATTTGGGACCTCTGTATTACTGACCAAAGTTGGGTCTTTTGACCACTTCTTGGCTTCGCTTATTTGCTGATGTGTGTATCGGGTATGGTGGTATGTGAAGTATTGAATGTCTTCCCAGCTGCACCGGGGTCATGTCTTTTTTCACAATGGAACTTGAAACCAAGCGCTCAGTAATCAGAACCTTGTTGTTACTGACTAAACCTTTGTTTCTAGCCAAACTTTTGGCTTAAGCAAGGAGCTAGGTCAACCCCGCTGCAAGTCTTTCACGTTAACGGGTGAAGGACCATGAAAGATTTAGAACCTACATAATTTTGGTCAGAAAGCAGTTTGGCTATTTCTGAAGCGAAACAAGCCACCTATGTGGCATCAACTCTTGCTTAAACTTGATGGTCTGAAGTGTACATGACAATATCGATTCATATGCATTTTTATTCCATCCTGGTCGAGGGCCTTCCAGTAAATCTCCGATAAATCATAGCATGTCAATCCCTGCGTTGAGCTTAGGTAAAACCCACTTGGACAGGGACACCCGAGATCTCGCTCAACGCAAAGGCTTGGAACGGACGAATCATTTGCAGCTGGCTGGCGGAGACCATGAATCATGCTGCGCATGGGTATGATGTTGGGTATGATGATGGGCGGCTGACATTGGTTTGTTATGCCCTGAAACTTGGTTCAAGCTGCACTGTCTAAAGACCATTACATTGCTAGGCAGGCTGCACCACAGGAAGGTTCAAACAGGTAGCCTATATTCTTCGAAGAAACCCAGGTGTTGGACCATCATTTGACCCATGTGATATAGCGTAATCGAATCATAAATCATTTTTTGGATACAAGTCGTATCATATTGATGATATGTGAGATATGGAATGTATCAAGTGTTGTAGCTAATTTGAAATATATTTTTGGTTTCAACCTCTATAGCCCGACAACAGAACCAGTCCTGGCACATTGCCCGGCCGCTCAGGAAGTGCATGGCTAGGTTTTTCTGGCTTTGCGAAGCAAACCCACGAGAACTGTGCCTTGTACGTGCTGTATGAAACAGGAGGTTCACTTTGACATACCGATGCATAAATTAATATGCCCATCCTGGAGAACACAGCTGATGAAGATGTTCAAAACATATCCAGGGGCTAGGACGTACTCATTAATTCTCGGCTGGTGACTTGCCGGAACAAATTCTCAGGGGAAACGCCTGCAAAACACGACAGTCCATTTCCTTGATGAGACAACAGTATCTATCCATTGATCGATGATGATCGATGCATCTGTTGCGAATAATGGCTTGGTAATGATCATCATTTCAGTGTTGCAACATGTTGCTCTAGCTACCTGTGTATTTATAGCCTTGCAGATGGTGATCAGCAAAGCAAAGCTTCAACATGGGTTGCTGTGCAACTTGATAAAATATAATATATATACAAACATTACCTAGGTCGGCGCAAGCAGCTACCAGCATCTATGCAGAAGGACGTGGTTTCCTCAGAGCGTATCGCTCGCTCGCTGCTCTGAGCATCCGAAAGGGGATGCATACATTTCTACTCAAACCCAAGTTCCATGTGCCTTGGGCTATGTTGGGTTACCTATGTTACCTTGATTTTTCCAAGGTACCCACATTTTTAGACTAGTGTTTTTAGGTTAAACCTCGATCAATATAATACTTATTTGAATCTGCATGCTTTGGGTCATCACCATTTCAACCATGAGTGTCATGATTCACCTCCCAATTTGCATGAGGCCATGCTTCATATCCTGAGAGACGTTCGGCGTCTTCGATCCTTGAACTGATGTGGCGATGCGCAGGCGTTAGGCCCCTGGATGTGTTTCAACATGCATGCATGCAAATATATTATATATTATATTACCATATGGACGCATGCATTCGCTAATCTTATATCAAACTCGGGTGCCCGCATTGAAACGATTCATTGACATTCCAAGGCCGACCATGATTTTGTCTGGCATCGCTGGCATACTATGACTATGTATATAATTATCTTCAATAGATATTAAATTGATCATGATCATTATTATATGGTGCATTTATAGCATATATACCCTGGAAGTCAACCACACTAATAAATAGTTTTAGATAGTTTTAGACTTTTGTTTTTGGATGTTTGGGTTTGGGTAGGGGGTCAAAAGAAAGTTCGATTTCCATTTTCCAGTTTCAAATCCAACGCATTCCATCACCGGTTTTTGGCATGCATTGGCGTGGCAAACCATTCGGCGACCAAGGGAAAAATCCAAGATACTACCACACATATGCTGACGAGGACAGCATGAAGTGGGCAAAAGGCTGCTTGACAAGTCAAAGTATTTTGGGATAGTTAAGTGCACAAGGTTGTGGTCACAAGACTTAACTCAGTGCACTGCAGCTGGTTGTTGAATATTTCTGATCTAGCTATCATACCTTGGATCTCAGTGGCCCATGGCCCCTGTTTGGCCCAAGGCGTGGCAAAGTGGTCTACGAATCGCAACAAACGGGCTTCATGGATCTTGAAGTGCCAAAGGCTGAGGCCAGCTATGTTTTTTTGGGGCTGGTGAGTTCATGTTACGTGATTCATGCTGTTAACTTAGACATCAGCAACTGTGCGCCAGGCTGCTTTCCATGAAATACAAAATGGCCCAGTTCCTCGAATGCATAACATATCATACGATTGCCTTCGCTGATCATTGTCACGATCGATGGGTATCTCGGTTAATATCTGGATATTACTTAGATTGGGCGCATCTAAGGCTGAAGAGCCGCCAGTTTCGCTGATGATCGACCCGGCAAGCAAAAAGCGTCAACCATGCATGAGATATTATGAGATGCTTTAACCATCACATATGCAGAAAACCGTGGTTTGCAGGAAACCGTGGTTTGCGGACAGGTTTTGGGAAACCGTGGTTGCAGGAACGACATCCTAAAAAACCGTGGTTTGACTTCCAGGGTATATGAGCCGCCGCAAAAACCTCGGCAATACTAAATATGTATTGGACGGACATTGGTTTATGGAAATTGATGGAAATTGTTAAAAACACACGGTAAGCGATGGGACCTTCCCAAATTAGCGATACCCAAATTGGATGTTGATGTCTGTGAATTTTATATATATATATATATATATTATATTATACATGTAGCAGTTTCCTGCAAGCGATACCCCCCAAGTTTACCATACTGTATATCATTATTGTACAAACGTGTGGTAAGCGATGGGAGCTTCCCAAATTTGTGGATGTCCTTTCCGTGAACCTAGTGTTTTCGAGATTGCTCATATGTTCTGGCCATGATGTTTGGAATTCCGATGAGATGAATGAGTACAACATAGTACAACCCATAAAGACACTGTTTTGACCACGGCACCTGTGTTGCCCAGGCTGTGTCATGTGCAATGTGTTTGTCTATGGTACAGTTATCCCCACATTGACCGCAAATCTATTGAACAAGAACAGCCAAATGTTGAGGTCTGAGGTGCTACCCAAATTTGGCGCATACCTTGTTGTTGTATGATCGTGCTTACACACGTTTATCATTTTTTTATTGTTGCGAACAGCCAAATGTTGAGGCTTGAGGTGCTGCACAAATTTAGCGCATACCTTGTTGTTGTATGAATGTGCTTACACACTTTCTATTGTTGCCAGTCTTCTTGGTTCTGGACCCATGTCAAACCATCCATAAGTTTCAATTCAGCCCTGTTCCTGCTCAAAGATTGCTACCCTCCAGTAATCAAACGTGGCAATGGAAAATCCTCATCAATGGAGGTTTTAATGGGAAAATCATTGGTTGCCATGTTTGATTACCAGGGGGTAACCTATTTGTTTCCCAATGACGTAAGCCCAAAACACATTCAGCCATCCCTAAGCTGTAAAACTCATCTCGTGATGGGTTACATCCCATGAATTATTTCCCAGTCAGCTCCCCTTATAAGCTTGGGTTTACCATGGTTTACCACCTGATTCCTCTGGCTTCACCAATCCACCAGATTCGCAAATCGGCGCTGCTCATTGGCGCACATGGTGGGTCCCTGGCGAATGCCGTCTACGCGCGGCACGGCACAGGCGCTTGGGCCATGGCTAAAATGTGGATCAACATCTTGGGAAAAAGACACGCTGATTGCAGAGCCTTCATGAAAAAGGCCCCAAAGATTGATTGTTGTATAATAAATTCGACAAATACTATATTTTTTCAATAAAAAAACTAAAAACATGAATTGAACATTCCAAAGGATTGTTGGGATATCCTGTTGCCACTGGTTGCTAACGACGGTGATCAACGGGTAACGGTTACCATCACCCCCAACTTTAAGCCCCACATAGCCGGATAATGGGGGGTGCCTTGATTTAACGATATAAGTCCAAAGTCGTCCGTGTGGTAAACCTAAAAGTCTAAATGGTGTAAAGCGCACCCAATTTACAAAATGTTATGCATTCAGGCGGTATTGAAGCTCATGGCACTTGTAAAAACTTGTGAATACGTATGGCATCATTGGGTTTGCGACATTGACATTGCAATCCCGAAAAAGTAACTTCAAATATCTTCAAATGCATTGTTCACCTCCATTTCTGGAGTTCCACCTTACTTTTTAGGGGCGTGTGTTCGCCCTCCTCCGGACATAGATGAACCTTCCAACATTTTACAGGACTGAGCCATCCCCATTTGAGACAGCATCACAACGCTTTGAGCATATCATGGATTTGACCGGTAAGCCTGGGTTTGTTCCCCACCTGCCAGGTGAGGGTTGTTAGATTTTATCAGAGTTGTTCTTCTCCTTCTCCTTCTTCTTCTCCTCCTCCTTCTCCTCCACCTCCTCCTCGTCCTCCTCCTTCTCCTCCACCACCTCTGCC
This sequence comes from Cladocopium goreaui, assembly GCA_947184155.2. NCBI lineage: Eukaryota > Dinophyceae > Suessiales > Symbiodiniaceae > Cladocopium > Cladocopium goreaui. The sequence goes on along the minus strand of CAMXCT020006712.1, from coordinate 237,330 downwards.
TCCACTTCCATGTTCACTTCCGCCTTGCCAACTCTTCGCCAAGCTCTTCGCCAACTTCCGCACGCAGTGGGCACTGCTGGACCTCAACTGCAAGGGTCTGAGCGCACTGGGCACCGCTGGACCTCAACCTAGGACCTTCCGAGCTCAGTGAGCACCGCTGGACCTCAACCTGGGACCGTCCGAGCTCAGTGAGCACCGCTGGACCTCAACCTGGGACCCTCCGAGCTCAGTGAGCACCGCTGGACCTCAACCTGGGAGAGCACCGCTGGACCTCAGCCTGGGACCTTCCGAGCTCAGTGAGCACCACGGGACCTCAACGGCCAGATAGAATGCCAGAAGATATGCCAGATAGAACGCCAGATAGCATGTCAGATAGAATGCCAGAAGGTATGCCAGATAGAACGCCAGATAGAATGTCAGATAGAATGCCGGAAGATATGCCAGATAAAATGCCACAAGATATGCCAGATAGAATGAGTTCTGATATGCCAGATAGAATGCCACAAGGTATGCCAGATAAAGTGCCAGAATGTTTGCCAGATAGAATGCCACAAGATTTGCCAGATAGGATGTCAGAAGATATGCCAGAAGATATGCCAGATAGAATGCCAGAACATATGCCAGGTAGAATGCCAGAAGATATGCCAGATAGAATGCCAGAAGATATGTCAGATAGAATGCCAGAAGATTTGCCATTAACAAAACGTATAAATGTCATGGTGGGGATCACTCGAAGTAAAGTAATTGGCCTCGTAGATTTTATATGAGTTTA
>CAMXCT020006712.1:59058-231558 GCA_947184155.2 Cladocopium goreaui | reverse complement strand
ACCTTTGCCAAGTTTCTGTGTCACGTGGTGCCCTTCCATGGACAGGCAGGGCCAAAGGCGCGTTCCCATAGACGTTTATGCGCACGTTTTAAGCTGCTGAAGCGCCAGAGATGGAGTAAACCATTCATTTGGCCGCGCCTGTGCAGAAAAAAAGGCAGCGGACATGTCGACCAGCCCAGTTTTTTTTTTCAATCGAATAGGCTTTCTTTTCGCATGAAAGACGGAAATTCCCCGCTTCCCATAGCTAGATGAAGGCGAAGAAGCACAGGAACCCCATGTTGGATGGAAAAAAAATTGTGTCTGTACTGAGGCCATGAACTTGCTCATCAGGCCATGGGGACTGTAAACCATGAGGGATTCACCGAAAACTTCATGGCCATTTCAATGGGAAAAATGACGATAAACGCGTCTTTTGTTGGATTCTATACCGGCTATATATCCGTTACTGTACCTTAGTTTCTGAGGAACTAAAGTATTCGTAAACCCAAGCGGTTTTCATCATGCATTTTTTCAAGGAAGTGTCATAGTGACATGCTGCCATCAGTTCAGGGCAAAGCCATCCCTCCAACATAGACCCTGCATGACCCTGCCGGGGGTCCTCCCTCACTCACCACCCTGACTTCTTCACACAGGGCTGGTGCCAATGTCAACTCGCGCAATGAAATGCTGGGCGGCCGCAGCCCAAGCTGATCTCATGGGATTTGCTACACATTGGTGGCCAATTCACTCGAAGTTTGGTGGTGGTTGTTGGAAAGGCAAATACCTGCGTTTTCCCTAGTGAATGTACCGTAATTATCCGGAATTATCTACTATATTGATTTGTTAGTTGTCAGGATTTAAACTTAAACCATACATTTTTTGAGTTGAATGATGCAAATTCGAACTTGGCCAGACATTTGCATGTGTTGGCTACTGCTCGGTTGAGTGGTGGCTTTACATCAGTGTTAATTAGTTTATGGCCCTTTGGGGTTTCACATCTACATCTCTTGCATCGCTTGTGGGTGACACACATCAGACATTCATACTTCTAGATTCTATATACCCTCTGGTAAACTAACATAACTAGTAACTATGGAACATCACCATTTTTAATGGGAAAACTCACTATAAATGGCCATTTTCAATAGCTATGTTTGTTTACCAGAGGGTACTTCTGGTTGCTGAAGCCTGAATCCCAGTCCCACTGCCTTCCAAACAGCTCCGCCACATTGACCGTCCTACTGAATACAACTGGCTTACATGGAACCAGATAGTGCCCAACCAGCTACTGCAGTACATGCAAACATGTATGACACCATGTTTTTTATATATATATATATACTGTATATATATATATATTGCATATACTATTACGTCCCTCCGCTTATCTAAAGTTAGCTATGGACAAATCACCATTTTCATAGCATATATTAGTTAAACAACAATTATAAATTGGCGCATTTTCAATTTAGCTATGTTCAATGACCAGAGGGTTTGCCTAGCCCACAACCAGCCCCCTTTGTTCATCGGCAACCAAGGTGGCACGGCGCTACATGTGGCGCCCGGCTGCTTGGAGGGTGCCCTTAGAAATGGGATGATTTACCATCTGGTTATGACTAACAGTTTGCCATGGAAAGATCCACCATTTTTAATAGGTAAACCATCTATAAACCATGGAAAATCACCATTTTTAATAGGTAAACCATCTATTTCTATGGGCCATGTATACCATGGCTATGTTAAATAACCAGAGGATATAGCCCATAATAGATTCATAATGGCCCCAAATGGTGAACGTTCAACGAAGCTTTTGGGATGGCTAAGAACCAGTTCTTAGGTGATGTCCAATCTAAGGTCATCTCCTTCCATATTTACATATATTTACATATTTTGTAAGCTAGATGGATCTAGATTGATGTTAATAAGACTTACAAAAGGGCCCAGGACCTGGATGTTGTGTAGTGTTAATGTTGATGTAATGTTTGCGTCGTTCCATTTGTCATGGAACCAGAACAAATGCTGATTCCCGCGAATGGTGCTCCTCTGCTCAAATTGCATGCTGCTGCACCTTTTCCTGGACTTTGCCTCATAAACAGATAGATATGATATAATAATGATATATATATATATATATACATATATTAGCACGGTGCTCTAACACGTTTTCTTTAGCCTAAATTGTAACCTTAACTCTTGCAAATTGTAACCTTAACTTTTGTAAATTGTAACCTTAACTTTTGTAAATTGTAACCTTAACTTGTGTAAATTGTAACCTTAACTTTTGTAAATTGTAACCTTAACTTGTGTAAATTGTAACCTTAACTTTTGTAAATTGTAACCTTAACTTTTGTAAATTGTAACCTTAAATTTTGTAAATTGTAACCTTAACTTTTGTAAATTGTAACCTTAAATTTTGTAAATTGTAACCTTAAATTTTGTAAATTGTAACCTTAATTTTTGTAAATTGTAACCTTAATTTTTGCAAATTGTAACCTTAAATTCTGTAAACTGTAACCTTAACTTTTGTAAATTGTAACCTTAAGTTTTGTAAATTGTAACCTTAATTTTTGTAAATTGTAACCTTAATTTTTGCAAATTTGGTGACGTGGAAGACAATTTGAGGGATTACCGGCAGTTTCCAAAAGAGGGTTTTGGGGGACCATTTTGGGGACATTTTGGGGACATTTTTGGCCAAAAATTGTAACCTTAACTCCGGGAGTTAAGGTTACAATTTTTAAGGTTACAATTTCGGTCTTCCCATAGGCACGGAGCAGATTGTAACCTTAACTTTTCCCAAAATTTTAACCTTAACTCTGGCCCGTTAAGGTTACAATTGCTGAATTTCAAGGTTACAAACCGCCAATTTTTTTGGGTTACAATTGCCCAAATTTAAGGTTACAATTGCCCAAATTTAAGGTTACAATTCCCCAAATATAAGGTTACAATTGCCTAAATTTAAGGTTACAATTCCCAAATTTAAGGTTACAATTGCCAAATTTTAAGGTTACAATTGCCAAATTTTAAGGTTACAATTGCCAAATTTTAAGGTTACAATTGCCTAATTTTAAGGTTACAATTGCCAATTTTTAAGGTTACAATTGCCCAATTTTAAGGTCACAATTGCCAAATTTTAAGGTTACAATTGCCCTGAATTTAAGGTTACAATTGCCAAATTTTAAGGTTACAATTGCCAAATTTTAAGGTTACAATTGCCAAATTTTAAGGTTACAATTGCCAAATTTTAATGTTACAATTGCCAAATTTTAAGGTTACAATTGCCAATTTTTAAGGTTACAATTGCCAAATTTTAAGGTTACAATTGCCAAATTTTAAGGTTACAATTGCCCAAATTTAAGGTTACAATTGCCAAATTTTAAGGTTACAATTGCCCAAATTTAAGGTTACAATTCCCAAATGTTAAGGTTACAATTGCCCAATTTTAAGGTTACAATTGCCAAATTTTAAGGTTACAATTGCCCAAAGTTAAGGTTACAATATCCCAGTTTTAAGGTAACAATAAGCCTCTAAAGAGACCCCCCAAAAACGTGTTAGAGTGCCATGCTAATATATATATATATGCATAAATGAATAGATCCAAATGATGGCCACTGGTATTGTGAGCATTATTCGGCCCAGGCGGAGCACATATATGGACTTGTCATTTAGCCCGATTTATGACAAGGAGCCCATACCTGCCTAACATTCTCCCAGCCTTACAGGCACAAGGTCGTTGTCCATGTCCATGTTTTTTTAGGGCACTGCAACCCAACATGCGATAGGTGTCTCTGGAGTAGCCGTGCTCCATTCAAGCCAACTTTGCAACCGGAATGTCACATGGCATGAGGTCAAGAATGGCTTGGTTCGAAGGCATGGAACGACTTCTGGAACGAGATGTTCGGATCTTAGTTGGTGTCTCGAATCTGCAACTTCTAATTTCCCGGGTGCTTCTAAAGAAATGGAACCTTGGCAACCTTGGTGAACATTTTTTTTGGCATATAGATGTCCAATGTTCATAGGCTAGTCAAGTCCACTAATCCTTGAGTCATCCTTGACTAGTATCCTAATCCATTACTCATCATTAATCCATATATTAATCCTTGATAATCCATCAGATTAATCCATTAATCCTTGATAATATACAACCCATCTCATGGCCACCACCAAGGCGAATCCCAACGCCACCGATCGCCTGGCTCAAGCTCCATTGCATGGTGCTGCACGTCGTGCCACCTGGCACAACAAATTTGGCGTTTGGAGGGAAATGCATGGGACATGCCCCATAAATCATTTTTTTTTATGAGAAAGACATTGAACAAAAAGGTGTTTTTTTTCCCGGTGCCCCATGTTTGATGACAAGAGGGTAGTATAGTAGTTATGTGATGTTATATATGTTTGTTGGTGCAACAAACGCCACTAAGTATAGTGACTTCATCACCCGAAGCCCCAGTTATGCCCAGTTATTCCCAGTTATTCCCAGTTATTCTGTTCAGCAACAGATCGCTAACTACTTGGACACCACCTGGACGGATTCTCCGTTGATCAACTCTTGGAACCATGTGGCAAGATGTCCATGAACCCTAGGCTCTAAGCCCTCGAAGATATCAAGAGACATCAAGAGACATAGTTTCATGGCACCCTGTGTGAGTCAGCACAATGTGGCTAACCAACCATTTCCCAGAGTTGCGAGTTAGCCGAGTTAGCCTGTGTGAACTCAGCAGGTTTCTAGTTGATTTTTTGACTACTTTTGATCAGGATGACTTCTTTTACAAACAGGACGCTCAATTGGGTGTCTCCGATTTTGACGAGAATGACGAGACACCCACTTGGTTGGTCGATTCAGTCTCATTTGTCATGTTCCGACCCTACAGGTATTCCTTTCCGCAACTATTCAACAGCTTCCGCAGCAGTTGGTTAAGTATTGGATCTATTCATTGGGTGCCCCTTTGAACTTTGGGGGCGAATTTCTGCTGGTAGCCGCAGCGTATGATGATTCTGGGATCATTGGCTCTGATCTTCTGCAAACATGATATGTATGATCATACTTTCTATATCCACAGTGTCATACATGTTGATTCATGTTGATTCATGTTGATTCATGTTGATTCTTCTTGATATCCTTTTTGCAGACTGAATTGAGAATCTGAGAAGGCGTTGGAGAAAGAGAGACAGAATGAGACAGATAAATATGATTAAATATGATTATTGTAAATATGATTAGATATGAATGTGCATACCATGCCCATATACGCAAATATAGATACTGTACTGGATAGCAGCATGACATCACGAAATGGGGAATGATTTATTCAATTCCTAAGGTTGACCTCAGAGCCGTTTCGCTGTTGCTGCGGAGCCGCGCCAATGTCCATGCCATAGGCGGGGTTTTTCTCCGGGGTTGGAGCTTGGTTAAAGGATGGCGGCAATCTGAAATCTAGGGCTGTCTCAGTTGGCCCGTTTTTTCCAAGGTTTGCCAAAGAATTCTGTGCTTTTTGTTGAATGGCGATGGAAGATTGGAGCCAAAGGTTGTTTTAGGGGGAAATGCTCCAGCTTCACCCACCAAATGGCATGTCTGATGGCACAAGTCCATGCAGATTGTTTGCAGCTATGCGTCATACAGTCATAGCTGTCACATACAAATGCACTCGAAACTTGCACCCAGACTGGTCTAGACATATCATGACATACCCCCTAGTTTGGAAAAGTGTATGAATGATCGAAATTCGCGTGTCGTTGGCTTTCTATTCGAGCCTGGATTTTGCATTTGGGAAGTGGAAAGGACCCCCTCTTCAAGTGGCAGGATGTTGTTGACAAACTGGAGGTGTACTCCGGGTTGGAATTGGGCAGAATATAGATGCAGGGATGCAATGATACATATATAATCATATATACATATGTAACGAACTAAAAAATAGCACCAACCAGTTGAACATTATGTGTATATACACATATATACACAATATATAGATATATTACAATATATTACACACATAGCAACCTTTTGCAGGCCCTGAGGGCCGAAAAGCGGTGGATTTCGTGGTCGACTCAGCTGAGGGGTGTTTCTGCCATGTGCGCGGGAGCTTCGCTTCGAGGTGGGCGATTTCACCAAAACTGGCAATTTCACCATGGAATATGGTACTTTAATGGTACTTTAATGGAAGTTAAGAACGGAACATGGTGATGAAATATAATCGAATGGTGATTCAACATGATTCAACCAACAGAAACAGTGATTTGTATAGTTTAACTATATGTTTAACTAACATTGCTTTTTTTGAGTTCAAAAAGAAAAGTTGGGGGGTTCACCTACTTGGTGGAAACCTCTGGAATCCCGTGGTGGGCCACCTTGGGGTAACAAAACCAACATTAGTTCGGATGCAACTTGATGTATTCATCAAGAATGATGTAGCAATGGAAACATCGTGGGGAAGTTTTTTGGGGATATGGAGAAACAAAACATCAAACAATGGGGGAACAATGGGGGATTTAGCAATCATTATGTACAATGGGGACATGGGGGGTTATCAGATTATTGAAGGGATATGGCGACATCACCATATATAATGGAGATATTGGGAAAAAAATCGTCAGTTTGGCCCGGATTGAACTAACTAACACAAATGTGAACACCAAGCATTTACACGGAATAATGGGATTACAACTCGTGTAGAACAAAGTCATATGCTTTGGGTTTGGTTGAAAATTGGGGATGCCCAAAAATTGCCAAAAATGAAACGGGAGCCCTTTAGGGCCAAACCACGGGATTTTCGGGTACCTTAGTTGTTCCATCCCTATGGCTGAATGGGATGGCGGATTTACGTGCGGTGGGGGCTAGCAGAGGGATCCATAGCATCCAGAGGGAATGGTACATCCCATATTTTTTGCTGGATAAATCATTGAAATGTATGCAAGAAACGTGAAACACCATTTTCTTCTGGAAGGGAGGTTTTCCTGGTGCCGGGTGCCGAGGTTCCAGTGGAGCACCCCTGTCAAAGCCTCAGACCTTTGGGGGAAAAGGGGTGTTGGAACAGCTGGAGAACCTTTACCTTCTACAGCAACTTTTCCCAAGGTGAGGACGAACCATTTCTTGCAAGCGCCATACATTGAAATTGAGAGATCCCATCAAAAGAACATCACTTGGACTTTGGTTTGCCATGGTGCGTCACCTTCATCCATAGTAATGGTCATCCATAGTAATGGTAGGATTACATAGTTGCAGTCGCGAAGCATTGCTAACTCTGCTTTGAAATGTTACTACATTCGGCCTCTATGGGTTTTGGAGGGTTAGTGAGGGCTGATATGCAATTCTGGAGATTTTGTCTACATCATTCTACATCTATGTCGGTATGGTCTGGGTCTTCACACATGTACATCTGAGCTTGGCCTTTGGGAACCGAGATTGTCTTCGAGACAGAAAACGATGTCCGCCTCCAATTTCAACACCACAAGTCTTGCATGGACGAGATGAACAGATCCAGTGCCACATCATTCCACTAGGGTCACCAGGGTTTCTGGCTTGTTCCTTGGTGAAATCATGTGGTGCACCAATGAAAACCATCCCAGTGCTGACCCCCGTCACCCCCAGGGTCTCACCGAGGCCGCGAGAAGGTGACGCTGCTTCTCCAAGCCTATGCACGACCACCACCGAAGACCATCCCCTGAGATTTCGAGGAGGTCCCGAGTCCGGAGACATCCAGAGACCGGAGACTGGAGACTGGATGATCTTACCCATAGGATCCATGTATGGTATATATGCTAACATTGGGGGTATATTGATGGTAAATGTTACCATATATACCATACATGGATCCTATGGGTTATGGGAAATCTTTCAAATAATGGGCTTCAGTCTGGGGTTTGTATACTGTATACTTATTGTATACTGTAAGTATTTTTTTATGCTGTATCCCTGTTTTATGATACGGTTACATACCGTTGTTTTAAATTCCTGATTTTAAGTGGTGCATAATTTGGTTGCATTATGTTGTATATAATTATATATATATATGGGTCATGTGAAAGTAGCTGATTTCCGACGGATTGAACTGATTCAAGTCTGCGTGGAATTCTGAGCGTGAGATGAGCAATGAAACAAACAGGTTTTGTCCAGTGATGTCACAATATTTTACATCATGTCCCACGTAATCAGTTGTTATTAAATTTGGAAAGCATTGTTTTTGGTTGTTTTTGGACTTAAATATCTTTGCGACCTGTGGGTAAGTAGGTGAACACTATTTAAAACAAAACATATTTTGATGCCACCAACGCCGCTGGTTTCATCGACCAAACTGAAGAAGCGCGCCGAAGGGACGTTCGTCAAGAAAGTGGCGTAGTGATAAATATTCCAGGTTTAGAAATCACCTTGAGATTGACACTAGAACTATGCAAATTCCAGTATTTTCCAGTTTTTTTACTTATTTGGTTGGTGGTTTCAATCATTTTTTATGTTCCATGATATATGGGATGTCATCCTTCCCATTGACTTTCATATTTTTCAAGATGGTTAAAACCACCAACCAGTTATTTTTCTAGGCTTGTTTTTTGGGGCAGGGCTGTCAACAAGTTCCTGAAAACACTGGTTGATTTTCACTTTTATCACCACCTCGGAGCTAAGCAAAATTCATGGTTCATACCCTCTGGTTATTTAACATAGCCATGGAAAATGGCCCAAAGAAATAGATGGTTTACCTATTAAAAATGGTGGATCTTTCCATGGCAAACTGTTAGTCATAACCAGATCGTAGATTGGGGAGTTCATCAGTTTCACGGCCAAGATATTTATCAGGCATGAATATTGATCATGAGTTACCATTGATGGTCCATTTTATTGGCTTCCTGTGGCTGGATCAATCCATTGATCCGGCGCCGAAAAAAACCTGGAGAAGTTCTTATTACTAGGGAGGTTTCGTAATGGGGGGCGGGATTATATGGGATTATGAATTCCTAAACCTCCCCATAACAAACCTTTGTCGTTCTGGAAGGTTTAAATCTCCAGTAATTGGAAAGTAAACATCAATTCAATGGGAATTTCAGGATCCTAAAATGGAGGTACTAACTGTACCATATTTCAGGCCATATGAATTGTAGGGATATCCCTGATCACTGACCACTGATCAATGTTGATTGTTGGGAGGTCTAGCAATGGGAGGTTATCATTCGACTCAACCCCCATGAGGCCCATGAGTCCTCACGAACCCCCCTCCGAGGGCGTGGAGATGTTGTCTTAGCTCGGCTGCCAAAGGCATGCCTGGTGAATGAAGGAGCTGCAAGGCAAAAGAAGCCACGGCTGGTGAATTAAACCCAAAAATATAGCAACTGGTTGGTAAGTGGTGTTTGAACCCACTTATAAGTGGAACAAAGGTTGGAGCTAAACTGGTCGCTAAGCAGTTTAAGACATGCCACTCAGCTAGATGATCAAATATGCCTGCTGATCCGGACCATTCCAGACCCCCCAAAAAAATATACTGCAGGGATTCCATTGGATTTTGTTACTGTTAAGTCGAGCCAGGGTTCGAGTGGATCGGTGGTTTGGAATCTGTGAACTGGAATTTTGGTTGCCGTTACGGCCCTTGGTTAGTTGGCCGTGGCAAGGTAAGCACTGTAATGGCAACGAGTTTCTTGGCGCAAATGAACACAAAGGACTAGTGGAACTGACCGAGCAGCCCGGCGCAACGCACTAAAGACTCTGAGCTCCAAAATTCCTGCGGCAGGTGATTGGAAAATCAAATATTCACAGAGCCTCTTCAGATTCAGCAGTTGTTGTCATGCTGCAGCTTTAAGGCCCAAAATATGGAGATACCATGAGAATGTTTGAAGTTTCTGCTAATCTGCTAGTTACTGTCCCAGAATGGCATGAGGGGACCACGTTGAACCACAAAACCCCTCCTCCTTTGCACCGATTCCAACGGCTTTGGCAAACCTTTGCTGCTGCAAAAAGAAGGGGAACCCTGCATGACAGTACATGAAATAATAAGGGTATATAGAACTTATAGTCAAAGTATTCAGTAGACATATGTATACATACACACACATATATACATAATATATAATATTAAATCATATTAAATCAATATGTCAAGAACTAGAATGGCAAACAGCTGGGTAAATACATTTAATACGCCCCACACCACGCGATGCGCTGCCATGCCTTTCTGGCTGTGTGGACGTTGCAGCACCAAAGTGCTGCCCTGTCCCGGTCGGGTGAGGCGAATGTCACGGTGGACGAAGCAAGACATTCACCGGGTGGATCGAACAGATCTGCAACTCAGCTCCAACTTGGTGGCTTTGAAGACTTAGAGAAAACGAGACACACATGTGTTTATCACTATAAGCCTACTATAAGCATTGGAAAAGAAGGCTTGATATTTGTTATCATGAACATGGGGTATATCTAGCAACCTCCTTAGTAACAGGCATGGTTGATGCATTCTGTGAGCTTATAGCATCCTTATTTTTTTCTTGATTGGTTTGTCTTTTCCTTGGGTGTTATTTTCCTTTGTTTCTCCCTTGAAAACCAAACAAAACCAAATGAAAACTAAGGAAACCAAAGGAAAGCCATAGAATCCACCCAGCCCCAAACCAAAGAAAATCAAAGGAAATCAAAGGAAACCAAAGGAAATCAAAGGAAATTGAAGGGGACCAAAGGAAATCAAAGAAAATCTAAGGAAACCAAAGGAAACCGAAGGAATCCAACGAAAGCAAATCAAAGGATACCCTGCTGTGAATGCATGTTCCAGTGATGTTACTAAAGAGTTCCTATGAGTATAGATATATATATATATATATAGATAGATATAATATTGATGATATATGATGGGCATGCGGCATATGTATTATCTTGACCAATGAACTGAGTGGTGCTATTGTTTGAATCAAGTGTGTTTTCAATCTGAGATGATCGCAATACGACCCAAGTCGTTCACCATGATTCAGTACAAGGTGGTGCCCCCAAGATAGCTAAGTTGGTTTATAAGTCCAATAACTACTGTAGGGTTTTTGGGGGTTATAATGCTATAGTTACTATGGTTTATAAACCAACTTATATCAATGGATTGTTTTTTTTTGGAAAATCTACAAGAAAGACCCATATTTAACAGGAAAATCCTAGGGTTTCCGGTTAATTTTTTCCCTTAAACCAATCCAATCGCCGAGATTCGGGGGATGGTAAAATTCAGCGGAGCCTGGCTCAGATCCTGGAATCACAGCACGCCTTCGTAGTGTCCAGAAACGATGGGATGGTAGCAGTTCCACTGGTGCCGGTAATGTGGCCAGAAATATATAGAAATGTTGTTCATAGGTTTCCATGATGGGGCGCGTTTGAATGGTTTTACTGGCCCCCAGTTACTTGTGATTGCAGTATTCAAATCACCGGTGTTCCATCCCAGACTTGGAATCCAGGCTTAGCTCCAGCCGCCAGTAGTTGACCAGATTATGATCCCAGTTCGGTGGGAAAGAAATGGGAAAGAATGGGGAAGCCTCATGGTTGACCCTCACACTGTATATCCGGCTATATCCTCATGATTTTGTATGCAAATCCCTCTTCTGGTTGGTGGTTTGGAACATTTGGATTACATTTGGATTATTTTCCCATATATTGGCAATGTCATCATCCACTGACTTTCACTCCATCATTTTTCAGAGGGATAGGTAGGGCTCAACCATGGTATACCACCAACCAGTCGTATACTCATTTGATAGACCAGGAATTTCCATATCCCCCAGTTGGCCAGTGAAGCGGCACCATCAGTGGAAGAGCGGCGGTAGCGGCTTTGCCGATCATCTCACTTCCCGATTTGTGGTTGCAACCCTACTCCCGTTACTATATATATATACATATATGTACACACACACACATATATATATATATATCTTATACACACGTATAATCATGAATTACAGTTTAACAGTTCTTGGCTGGTGAAACCAATGTTAGCCACCCGCCACTGAATCACGTTGGTAAAGGCCATGTTCCAGTGATACCATGTCGTCCAAGGCCTCGGAGGCCGAAAGTGGCGCTTTCCTCCACCTGAAGGGTACGGCGGCCCTGGATGGCGCGAGCTTGGCGAAACGGAAGGCACAAAATCGTTTCACCCCTGCAGGTACCCTCTGGTAAACATACAAAAAAACGATGGACAATCACCACTTTTAATGGGTAAATCAACTATTTCTATGGCCATTTTCAATAGCTATGTTTGTTTACCAGAGGGTAGTGGCTGTGCGTCGTGACCGCAGTTAGAGTATGATTGGACGAATCCTTAAAGGCCTTTGTCCTGATGACTGGGGTATACCCCGCTTGCTAACTGGGGTGAGCCACCAAATATTTGGTGGCCTTGGCTTTGCTCAAGCCCATTTTGTGCAACATGTTTTAACCTTCGTTGCGCATGGTGGGGCTGCAGTGCTGAGGTTGTTAAAAACCCACTATATAATTAGCTATATAATAATAAAGATCGTAATAATAATAGTAATATCAATAGTAATGATAATAGATAATAATTCTTATTTACTGTAAACAAGAATAGTACTGTAATAGTAATAGGTATCTCAATTTCATGTTATTTCAACCCATTTAGATAACAACGTGGGACACCCTGCGGGGAGGTGGTGTTTGGCAGTGTCATTGCTGGCACTTCGTGCCTTCTCCTCCTCTCGAGCATTTGCGTCCTGAAGTGCAAACAACGCTCTCGGCAGACCGTGGAGGCTGCAAAGCCGAGTTGTGGATGGCAGCACGTGAAGAGTGGCGAAGCGAAAGATGGCGGAGGGACAAGTTACAAATACCAGTCTCCTGGGTGTTACTGCTGTTTTTTTTTTGTTCTTTTCGTCCTGTTTGTTGATCCTTTATTTTTTGAATTGGTCATCCCAAAAACACAGCATGAAACAACTTCAACATACTTCAAACCCCCTGAAGACACGTTCTTGTTTTGAGCATTGGTAGCTCAACCGCTCAGGTCCCTGCCAAACCTCTTGAAAGGCAAGAGTACTGATAGCATGATCAGTCGTCAGAGTCAACTTAGTCGACCTGAAGGCTTGGGGAAGCTCACCAAGGACGGGAGCTGAGCTTTTCAAACAACATGTTTTGCGCCGGCAGGATCCAGATCATTCCATATCCTCCAGCAATTTCAGACCATCTCACTTGGTTGACTATAATAATAATAATATATATATATATATAAGTTTGTCATAGTTTGTCCAATCTCCATTCAATCCCCAGTACATATAGTCACTACATCCCCATAGTCAACAGTTTTGACCCATTGTGGAAGGGCCGGGATCGAGGAAGAAATGGAGGAAGCCTTGGATCACCTCTCGCCCGAAGAGCGGGCGGAACGGCTGAATCAATGGGCCCAGGAGCGGGCCGAACGGCTGCGGATGGAGAACGCTCACTATTTGGAACTGCGGAGGCCTCTGCGGTACCACGATGTTTTGAAACGAGGTCCTTGGGAAAAAAAATACCTAGAGATGGAAAAGATGGAAAAGGGAACAGTCAGTCTTACTGAAAAGGAACTACATAGTGATAAACGAATCTGAAATATTTTTTGCGGGGCTACTATCTAGTAAATGTTCAAGTAAATTCGACTTAGCTTAGCTTCTCAGCTATTAGCGGTCATTAAGGAGAGCTATGAGGCCATGTGGTGCATATCCTTTGCATATTTGGAAGGGAATGCATTCCTGTGCTGGGTGCAGATCCTGCAGGAATGGTCTGTTGGAAAAATTGGCAAACCAACCACCTATAGCAGGCAAACGCCCCAGGTGTTTTTATACCGAGGAAAAGGCCATGAAAGGCCATTGCATACACAGCAAATTACAGTTCAGCCTAGTGACAGCCTAGTCAGCAAGTCTAAGTTGCACGCCAATGCGTCGCCTGAGTTGGACTGTTTGTTGCGACGGTTTGCCTTCAATCAATATTACACATGACTTGTCAAATTGAGAAGGTGGCAAGGGAGTAGTGGCTTAGATGCAGCAAGTTGGAACTGTCTGACCGATACCCCTAAAGGATGTATGCACCCTTTCTGCTTCTCATGGCATTTCAATTCCAAATGGTATCCAAATGGTTTCATGGCAACTTGTGTTGCCTCATCGCTTCTAAAGTTCCGGGGTCAAATCATCTCAAATCAGAAAATGTCCCATCAATTGCCGCAGGTGTGTTCTGATCAGCCTCACACTTCTGTATGTTTGTGCTTCTGTGGGCCTGCCTTATTTGCACCGACAGGAAGCGAGTTGTTTCTGGTTTTTGTTTGTTTTTTTTTATGAATGCGCTGTCCGTTTTCCATCCAGTAATTTGGGGTAAAATTGGATGTCGCGCAGCGAGTTGGGCCAGTAGTTGCTTACGTGTTTAGTTCACGTTCAATGGGATTAAATGAATATGAATACGGTTGCTTACATGTTTATTATTTTTAAATGGATCTAACCAAGATAGTGACCTTGCGTTTCACAGAAAAAATGAACCATTGCAGTATTCAAAGATTGCCCATGGACCAGGTTCGCGCGGGTTCTTCTGGGAAACGCATATGGAGTTTTTGGGCCTTTTTGCCGTGACCAAATGCGCGGAACTGTGGCTGATGGTGTGGCTCATCTGAAGTTAGTGTGATCCCTGAAAGTCCAATGACTCATTTGACCATTTTGAACCACGATAGTAGTAATCCCCATATGAGGGGTAAAACGAGTAGTGATTTTCTGGCTGGAGTGTGTATACTTGCTGGGAATCAGACCTAGAACAAGCATCCTGCATCATACGAGTTTCTTCCTGACCTGTGCCGCCCAGGCAGGATTCAGCAGTGTCCTGGGACCAGATCGGCGTTTTGGATGTCCTGCTGAAATTTTTACCATCCTTCATGGGCTATTTGGATGGTTGAATGAAGTTGTTATTTTTTTTGTGTGTTCAACTTCAAGCAGAAAAATGGAATGAGTGATCCCCATTGACTTGGGGGCTGAAACCACCAGGTTATTTAGATGGCTACACGGATGCCACTGCCGTGTTCATTGCCGCCTCCTGCGATGACCCGTTGGCGCAGACACTGGCGAATGCAATGGGCATCGCCTATTTGCGTCCTGGAAGCACGGAGGGGGTTGGAGATCTGTCCTGCAACCGTGGGGCCCCCAACTATAACTATTGATCATTATATGATGATATATAATGGGTAGTTAGTACTATTAATGGCTAGTCAATTATCATGATAACTATAGCGAAAATCGCCACAACTTGCCCCCCCCCTTGTGGAAGGTTCACATCGTCCCAAATGGGCGATACTAAACCTCTATGGGGGACCTCTATGGGATGGTTTCTGAAATTGGGTTTACAGTACCATATTACAGACGGACTATACATATTCATCATATTCAAGACTTGTGGAAAGCTGTGGCACTTCCGTCACTGGGAAATAAATACGACCACAGGTGGTCGCATTTCTATATGTATAATTCATTTAATTCTGTGGAAGTATAATTATGATTAACTATGCATATTATTTTAAACCTGCCTATATATATACATATATATGATTATATATATAATTGTTTTCAGATTACTGTAATAGTAATTTGTTCTTTTTCAAGTTGCACTGGCATGGATCCTTTGTCTCTCTGCAGATCTCTGGTAGACATTGTGCTGCAGCATTTCCCCCAGAATGGATACATCATGACACACCAACCGGGGGACAAAAAAAAGCAAAACACTAAAATCAAAAGAAGCTGTCAACTCAATTTTTCACACACATTAAATAAACGGTAATTGAATATATCCCCACCTGCAAAGTGAGGATCTCCAAATTCGATAGAATTTGAGGATAAATGTCAGTCGATGACCACTCGAAGAAATTTTGCTGTCAATGCCAGGGTGGGCGTGTGCTTCTTTCAATGGACTGTGATGTTCATCCTCTCTTCCCAGGACTTCCTGGCTCAGATTGGGTTGATGTGCGGTTGATTCTTTCTGTGCCAATTGCCACCAGAGAATCTGTCATAGCACAATGATACCCCAACAAAGATTGCTATTTCCATTTGCGGAAAATCATCTTGCAAACCCCAAACCCAACCTTCTGTTTTCAGAATAAGGTGTGTTGAAAGCCCTTTCTGTTCCAGAATCAAGATTCTCAGTCGTCCAACTCAAAAACCTTTCCAAAAATCCTTCCAAATCAATCCATCCCGCGCCAGGACCCCTCCCAAGCGTGTTTGTTGAAGCTGTTGCACATGGACATGTTGGCCTCCTGTGTGACCCTCCCAGCGGAGAAGAAATGGGTTTGGGATTTGCTGGCAGCCGTGCGAACCATTGGAGACTGGGCAAACCTGTGGGGAGATGTGGGGAGTTTTTTTTCTTACCAACACAAAATGCGGTAAAATCAATGAAAACTAACAGTTTCATGGGTTAGACAGTTGGATACAGAACCACCACATTTGATTCACGTAATCCTATGAATGATATTCCAATTCTACCATGTTTTTCGGAGATGAACACCCAGAAATACCAGCTATCCTGGTGTTCACCAGGGCTCTATGGTTTTGACATGTTTTGACATGTTTTAACCAATACATACCAAAACCGAATACGATCGAATACGCATGTGGGCAGATGTTGAATTGGATATGTTCCAAAACAGGGCTTCCCCTCAGTTCATGGCTACTTTAATAGAAAGTGATGATAATTAGTTATAGTTTACGGCCACGTATCATACGAAATGATCATCATTGTAATCCGTTGGATTTGGGATGCCAAGCCCGTTCAGAGGTTTGCCCGGCGTTGTTTCAATCAACCAAACAAGGGTGATTTTTGTCCAGTCGGTGCCACTGCATTTTCAATGAACAAACGGGTGCCACATAAAGGGGAGTTAACCCTTAAATAAACTGTTTCAATCAAGGACACTGGACACATGATATTTTTCCAAATCAATTGAGACACAAAATAGTGAGTGTGCTGCGAAAGAAATTGTAAGCCAAAGGGCGCAGATGATTTGGGATACGCTGAAGCCACAGATTTTGAAAAGATTGCGCGACAAAAAATAGGGAACAATAAAAAAAACTATGTTTTTTTTGGTTGTTGTGTGTTTGAGACCCTTGCCATTGATGTTCCATTGTTGGCATGACCTCTCCCCGATGGAGTGGAAAAAACCCAGGAGAGGATGTGCCACAAGCCGTTCTGCAGACCATCTATTTGATCAAGGTACAGAGGCGTGAAGCCCCACTCATGGGATGAGGAATGATGGGTTTGCATAAGTGCCCTTCGGTCAACATCGAAAAAACTTCAAAAAGCAAAAAGCAAATATATAACATATGGAAATCCATGCTTGATTCCCTGGGAAATAAATCTACTTTCACGGTGGTTTTCCATAGCTGTGTTGGTTTACTTGAGAATAGCTTCTGGAGATGCTGCTGGCAAGAGAGTATGCCCTTCGGCAATTCCGCCTGGTACTGGGAAACCACAACCAGAGGTTGATGTTCTTATATTATAACATGATATAATTAATTTATATGTGAATATATATATATTATATTAGGTTTAACGTTATTTAAGCTTGTTATATCTTGTTATATTCAACGAAAATATATATGACCTGTGAATTGTTTATAGGAAACATATTTGTATACCAATGGTTTTAATTGTTTGATGGCTTTCCCAATGCCAGATGCCGGAGGGTCTGTCTTAGATGATAAACCCAATAATGAACCATCACCAATATTACCACACATGTTTAGTAAAAATCATTCCAAATGGGAATATTCCAAATGGGAATGGTTTCTGGCACTGGGTTTACCACATTGTGATCCCTCATATAGGTAAGTTGGTTTATGACTTTAATATGTTTGATTGATGTTGATGGTTTCATGATTGCTTTGCTAAAAAATAACTGGCTGGCCCGACATTGCAGGAACTGGTTCATGCTGATTTCCGTGGTCATGGCCGTTTGTGCCTCCCTGAAAGCTTTGCACGACGCCCGGGCCCGGGCCCTTGCAGCAGCTGGGGCGGATCAAGAGTACGAAAAGCGGGAACGCGACTTCATGCTGTACAGCAGCTCGCAGGATAGCACCATTCGATGTTGGAACGTGAAGGATGGGCACCTTGGAGCCGAGGAATCGGTGATGGGGAGAGTAGCAATGTGTTAAGACATGTTAAGGGGGTGTAAAAAACTTGGAAATAGATTTGGTGCCCGGAGTGAGCTTGTTTGGCAGGTATCTCCGGTGACAGTGTTAGAATGAGAGCAACGTCCTTTCATATGTTTCAGCAGCAAGAGGCATGGGGAGTTTATCGACAGGAAATGGCTGGCAAGAAAGGGAATATCAGCAATAGAATGTGTAGCAAAAAGAACATGTCCAAAATAATCCTGGGATGCTCCCCACTAGAGCTTGGAAAGTGACAGGTTTGTGCGCGATCGATTGTTGGATTGTAACGAAAACGGCGGAAAGAAACGCATCAAGCTTCGAATTGTGCTGTCGCATCGCGGTCCCAAAGCCTTATTTTGACAGGTCCTGGTCAAGCGTTCAAATACATTTTAGTTGTTCGAAGTTTTTCTTGGAAAAGATGATCCAAGCTGGGCCCTTTTTGTTGGGATGCTCCACTTCCCCAATCTTCATCAATCTTCCCCAGTTGCCATGCCCAAGGCTTTGCACTCAAAGCATCACCACCGGCAGCCCCGCCAACTCCATTGCGGCCTGCAATGGCATGCTGTATAGCTCGCATGACGATGATGTGATTCGCGAATGGTCCCTGGAGACAGGGGAAGAGCTTCGCAGCTTTAACCATCGAGGTAGCAATGCCGTGGTCTACGGGACTGAAAAGTACCTGTTCACATGGGCAACTTGGCTCTTCCGAAATGATCTGAATCGCTCAAAAACCGGTTCCAAGCTATGTGTCGTTAGTCTAGTTGCCTCTTTGATGGTTTCAATGAGTTTTCCCCTCCTACACGTAGAGACTCTTTGGCAAGATTTTCGTTGTAGATTCATACCCAGCTACCGCCCCCCAGGCATTGACCGGTGGCAAATGTGTTTACAAGGTGTGGTCTTTGGCTTCAGGTGCTGTGGGGAAGTGCTGTAGTTTGCTTTCTTGACGGTGCTGACAGTGCTCCCACCCAAAGCGGGCTCCCAACACTGGATTACTGATTAATGAACATCCGTCATTCACCAATAATCTTTGGTTTTAAGGCTCTGTTATAAGTGATAGGGGACCCCAATTGTACGGATAAAATTGCAGGAGCAACTTCAATAGCTGGGGGGGGGCCCTTCCTGTGCCAAGTGACCGCCCGTCATCAACACACAACCTTTGCAAAGCTGTTGGAAGATTGTAGAGCGTAACAGTACACACCCATTGGTCTGCTTTTCTAGTTGGCAAAGTGCAAGCAATATCAAGCAATGCCACACAGTCAAGCCCATATCTCCGGAAGAACAAAGTCACAAGGTCCGTTGCAAATCCACTTGTGATGATATTGTAATTGAACATGAAATTGTTTGAATCTTAGATGCTACACCGGCTACACATAGATTTGATTGGATATATGGTCTGATATTCTTGTATATTCATGTATATTCTTCATGTCGGAGTCTTAAAGATGCCGGGCTGAGTGCCCTGCTGCATGCTGGCTCCTGCGGGCTCCGGAGGTGAATGTCTTCGCAAGCTTCCAGCACCAAACATGTTCAAAGCCTCCATGTTCGTGCGAGGCGACATGTTCTTTGCGACGCTTGGAATATGTTGAAATGGATTTGAAATTGCATATTCTTATTGGCCTGGAAAGGACTTAAGTGACCATGGGAGAAGAATGGAGAAGGGGAACGGGCCTTTTGAAAAAGTGTTCAGTGCTTGCGGCGGGCATCGTTCTGAGGCTTTATGGCCGAATTTCTGAGATTTTATGATTGGGGATATGACTGGCGAAAATGATAGATAGTACAGCAATGTTAAACACATTTGAACACCGTGAGCCATGTCAACTTTTTTTATCTCCGATGAAGTATTTTGATTCCGCTTTCTCCTATGCTTGAGATGCACGGGTGCAGCTTCATATTTCTTATATTTAAATCTCTTAGGGGCTTACCCTCAGTCATTTGGGTAAACCTTGGCTGGGCACCTTGATGAGGGATTCTGATGGCATATTTCGTTGGCTTGGACCCCTGGCTGGTTGTAGCTGGCCTGCCGCTTCGTAACAGGCCACGGAGGTTGGCAATGGTTCGAACATTGTAACATTGTCTTGTACGATGTTGAACACTGAAGACAAAAAGAAAATAATGAACAAAATATTGTGGAAAACCAATGAAAACCAATTGTTTTACGCATAATTTGTCCATGGCACTCGGAGCACAGGACATCTCCAGATGATCCTGAGCAGCTTGGAGCCAAGTTTTCGTATCCAGTGAATGGAGGGAGCGGTTCGGGTTAAGGAGCTTTAGTTGTTTCCATATGTATACATATACATATTCCCCATGAATAATTGGCCAGTTGGAGCTACAAATTGAGTACCCCAACCTTATGATAGATAAGCTGTCCCCAGTGTTTTTTTCTTGTCCAATAGCCACCAGCTAGATCATGAGTCAATGAGTGCATGAATAGCCACTTATTTGAGGCCCTGTGGGGAATGTTTACTTGCCACAAGGGGTTGGTGATTTCATGACAAGGCAGCATGTTGGTTTGGTTTCCAACGATTGGGACCACCAACTATCCATCAAACATGTGGATGCGCCATCCGGAAACGGCGCGGCAGTTACACTTCTGCGCAGTTCTATTCCCAAAATTATCATTCTTATTTATAGTCTGTATAATATCCGTTTATTCTATTCTAGTTGAGAATACGGGTTGTCTCAAAATACCCCTAACATCCCCATGGTGTGTCATTTATCTTCAGCCATTAAAGTTACAGTTCTTGGGCCGTTCATTTCGCTTCATTCTGAGATGCCCCAGGAGTTGCTTTCCCCGAATTGGTTGCAAAAATTGCTGCAGAAAACAGTGGTTGTTACTACACGTTTAATAGGGATCCTGTAATGTGTTCCTGTTTGCTATTGAACATGGCGGGGTTCCTGTAGGGTTAGTTCCTTGAACCAACCCAATGAATTCTAATGAACATCTTTCTTGATCCCCAAATAGGATATACTATGCATACCACATATCCAAGATTATCATGGATTATCCAAGTAAGACCAAGGATGGTCAGGGTAGTAGCCCGCAACATATCCATATATGTCCCCATATATGGGCCATATCCCTAAAGATGCTTCTCACTATACTCCAATTCGCTATGAAATCAGCAGGGGGCCAGCTGCCTCATGCCTCAGCGAGGTCGGTGTGTCAGTGGGACCTCGGCAGTGGTGAATTGCTGGGTAGCTTCGAAGGTCACGACGATGAAATCAACGCGATCTACGCCACCAAGAAGCGGATCTTGACGGGCGCGCAGGATGGCACCGCGAAGGAATGGTGCTTGGAACCTGGGCGGATGTTTGACGGATTTTGGATGAACTTGGTGTTTTGTTTCGAGTACAATGGTTAAATTATCATGAATTAGTCGTGGTTTGGGTTCGTGGGTTGGACCCTCGGTTAGGAGGGAGCTGTGAGGGTCTGTTAGGATCCTGCTGGTTGCATCGATCTTCATATAAATGGGAAGCCATGAAGCTACTCAGAGTCTCTCTGCCGCATGATAGTTTAAATTTGAGATGTTGGAGGATTTAAGTGCTGATTAAGATTAAAATGATGAATGTGTGGTTTGGATTGGTGGTTTGGGGGAGTTTGGGATCCCAACAACCACTTGTGAAGGGACTTGTTGAGTGCTTGACTCGTGTCGTGACTGGCACATGGAGTTGACTAGCCTGGTGATTCAGAAGGAACCTTTGGAAGATTTTGGGTCAGCCATGTCGGTGTCATCAAAAAACGCTTTCACCAAAACATCTCGAATTCCAGGAATCCAAGAAGTGCACACGCACTTTTCGTGATCATCTCTCAAGTGCCTGCCTGCGAAGGGGATATCCCGGGATAATCGTGCTCGTAAGATGGGTGTGTCTTTAAAACGGCGGGATTCCCAATTTATAGCAATTGAATTTGAGAAAGGGATGATAATACCGTGTGGAGGGGCCCTATTTTGAGACAGACTGATATATATATATATATAATCTGATCACGTCTGATCACTGATATATGTATACATTACCTATTATTAATATGTGTTTTGCGTGTGTGTCTTGTAGCATTTTAAAACTACAAGGTCCTAAGGTGGAAAGTCAGTTGCGGTATTCAAGGGGCAGTTGGAACATTGAAAGATGGTCGGTTTGCACCAGCAATCTGATACTTTTCCTGGCTGGATGGTGATTCGAGCATAAGTTGCTGCCCCTCCTTGAAAGTGATAATGATGATGATGATGATGATAAATTAATTATGATGAAAGTGGTGATTATTTTTTTCAGTACGAATTCCTCCCCTTGTATATAGTGAAATCAGTTTTGCATGGTTATTTCTATTTGTTCTCCATGTAACATATTATAACATCAACTACCTTCCAAAGAACCCTGTCGGGGGGATTGACTGGATAACATTGAACTCAGGTTTCTTGGCGCCTTTGATTGTCATTGCCGACAAGATGTACAATGCCTCAGATGAAGAGAGAGACTCTTCGCTGCGAGACTGCGCAGGGATGTTCATGAGATACTCCTCTAATATACCATATATACCTTGAGGCGATGTTGTTAAAACAAAACCAGTTTCGGATGAACATTAGTGAACCACATTGACCATTAGTTGGTACTCCTCTAATCTCAACAACTGTATTTGGAAGATGTTGATACATTGGTTGACCACATTCGTGACATTTGGGCCCACCTCAAAACAATGACCCTCAGGATTTTTTTTGGCAGCTTTGCTGCCAGGGTTCCCAGTTGTGGCTGGGTTGAAGAGAAATTTATGTCCTTTTTTAGGGTTTAGCTCTTGAACCGTGCTAAGAACAACCCAAATTTACATAATTTTACAGATCTCAATTTGGTTGGCGGATCAATAGCAATGGATCCCATCCAGGCATCACAGGGAGGTCAATCTTGAGACGCCTTCAGGATGAAGAAACCTAAACAGATTGCAAACTGTTTACGGTATCCAAACATCTTGAATCAGAAAACTTGAAGCCACTCAACTTCCGATTTCATATGGTCCGGTTTGAGCTGTTCTGGATATGTTCCGATGTAGCATATATGATATATGTATGTATTACGGTATGAGTAGTTAAAAAATAAAGGTGTACCTACATCACATCCGTACAAGATCGTACAAGTCCATGAAGAGCCTTAGTCTGGGGACCTCACCTGCATCGTTGGGGGGTCGAACGGTTCCACCTTAATGATCCTTCATGGTCGTTTCCTTAGGTGGCCTCAAAATCAAGGTAAACAGACACTAATTCCCGGAAATTTCACTAAAACCATTTTTCGCGAATGGCGTCCTGTATGCGTGAACCATAATCACATTTTAGTAAATGAATCCTTTAATGTCAACCCCGAACTGAAAACCCTGGTTGATTAACTAGTGATGATTTCCTACTCAGATGGTACCACCCCAGTTTCACACCCGCATAGGGGTTAAAAACAAAGCAGTTGGAGTTGGAAAGACGATTTTACCCCATATTACCATCCAGATTTGCACGATAGGAAATTGCACAGGAACCCCTAAGAATGGTGGGAATAAAAAATCAAGAAAATATATGGTTTCCTGTATAGATTTTGCCTTTTCAAGATGCCCTTTTTCACCAGTTGAATCCAGGGCTTCCTTTTTTGAAATCTAGGTTTTCCCATATGATTGGATAGGTTTAAGGGAAAATTTACAGAACCATAGCTTTTCCCATTAAATATGGGGTTTTCCTGTAGATTTTCCCTTAAACCAATCCATTGACCATAGGTTTCCCATGTCGTTTTTCAACGCTGCTGACGGGCCAACTGCGCTGGGGTCTCCACTGAGGACATCAATGAATGGTCCCTGCTGACGGGCCAACTGCTTCGCCGCTTCGCAGGGCACCAGGGATCCGTCTTGAGCATCGTGATGTTGGACCAGCGCCTGGATGGCGATCTGCGCTGTCATGGTTAATGATGGTTAATGATGGTTAATGATGGTTAATGATGGTTTGAACTGGTCTGAAATATGGGCGGAAAATTTTGATGGTTTTTAAGTATGTTTTTGTGATGGTAGATCAGTTGCGAATGTGGCCATTCGTAGCTAATAATGGCGAATCTGTAGACGTGACAACGGGAAATCTCCGAACTAAAATGGAGATTTCTAGCTGGGACAAATCCTTGAACCAAATGGTGGATGTTCCACCCCAGGGTATATAAGTGGTTCAATTGCTGGTGATAACCCAGTAGAATCCAGTCAGAAGGGGAAATGATATGATATAATATATAACTGATATAACCCTCCATGAAGTGGTAATTTAACCCCATGGCCCATCTAAGTACCTTAATGGATGGGGCAGAACCCATGGGGCAAAAGTCATGGTACAGTACATGCATACCCGACCCAACAACTATCATATCTTCAACATGGGAAGATATGATTGATAATATTGATAATCCATCAGGGTGGATGATCACCCCCATTTCTCTTACTATACAATAGTTGTTTTTTTAAGGGAAGTTTGTACGACCTCTTGTTGGGTATTGTCTCTGAAGTCTTTGGGTTCAAATAAATCGAAGATTTGGGAACGGTTTCAGGAAATTGAGTACTTTCTGTTCGTTTAATTTTATTTGGATTAGTTTGCTTAAGCCACAAAAGGCTGGTCTTTTTTGAATCCGAAACGATCCATTCTTGGAGGTGATATGTTTGACCCGTACCTTCTGTGGATGAGCAATCATCATCAATCTTAACCGTTTTCTAGTTGTTTTCTATTTATTGAAGGAACGTGAATTTGTGATATCATGCCATCATGGGACTTGCTACATCAACTCTGACCCGCCGGCAATGAATTACGCCCCAGAGATGTGAAGCGAACAGAACCACCCATTTTATCAGGGTTTCTGGAGGGGTGTTTATTTTTTGGTATTTGGTGGGCACTGGGTTCATGCAGAAATTTGTTTTGATACTGAATGATTAGCTAGTATTTGGCAAACTGGTAGCAATGGGAATAGATTATGCTGAATCTGGGGACATGGTTGTACATAAAGAAATCTATCAATTATCCAGATAATTACAGGAAGCAGTTGCCAAGATAAAAAGAAGGATGCTCAGTTGGGCCGAACTTCACGAGCAACCGGAGATGTAGCTCCTATGATTTGGGTGGCAGTTTTATTTCACGTATGTGTGTGTGTGTGAAAGCAAATATATAATATATAGACATAGATTAGATTAGATTAGATTAGATTCGATAGATAGATAGATAGATAGATAGATTACATATACGCGAAGCATCAGGTGGCAACCCCAGCCAGCTCGGGCAGGGAAACCTGATGGCAAAGCAACACTTGTTTGATAGACCTGGGCCATGAAACTCCCGAAAGCTTTGGCAGGGGTTGACCATGGTTTTCCGCCAAGGAAGCTTTATAGCTCCTCAGATGACAGAAGCATCAAGCAATGGTCTTTGGCCACAGGTGAGTGTGAACAGACCTTCGAGGGCCATACTGGCTATATCAGTGCCTGGGTGGAGCTTTGCAACGTTTTGTGCCAGGTTCATGATGGTTCATGATGTTCATGGCTTGCGCGCAGACAATGAACAAATGAACCATTTGTTGAACTCACAACCTGATCTGGGTTTGTCGTTGTAAAAACAATCAACATAGAGGCTAATTAATGACAGTTTGAGTGTGGTTGTTTGGATGGGGTTGGACACAAGTTACACAAGCAACCAGGTAAAATCATAATTATGTGCAAGGATGATTAGCCACATCAGCCGGGCATGCCAGAGAGAGACTTGGCGAATGCTGTGGTGATGTGGATGTGTTTTTTCCCTCTTCGGGGCGTTGCTTTGCCACGCTTGGGATCTGTATCCCCAACAGGGAGGAATGCTCACGGCGAAGACGTGGACATTTTGATTCGAAGTTCGCCTCTGAAAATGCACATTGGAACCCCCCAAACATATGAGTTTTAATTACCGTATTAAGATCAAAAAGAATAAGTACACCCCACAGTAATGGTTGATCTTGGAAAAATTATGCTGACCTTAGAGGGGTTCGCCGCAGAGGAGGCCGAATGCAAGGAGAAATCATCCTAGTTCTGTTTGTATTTCCGGGTTTAAAATCAGAGAAAATCAACATGTTGACACAAAATGGGAACTGGGATTGGAAAACGTCTTTCTTATGTAGATATGGCAGTCTTGTTTGGGCGGGTCCATGTTGATTTTTGGGGTGCTGCGCAGTTTTTGTTCTGGATATTCTCATCACATATGGTGCAGTTTGCACAAAAGCCAGCTGCTCCGTCAGTGGCATGGATTGCAGAAACTGCAGTTCGCGTCAAATCTGAGATTGCACTCGTTTGTGCTTTGGTAGAAAAAAAACTGCAAGATGCATGAAGATTCTGCTGGTTTGTAGCTCAATATTTGCGCTGCTCGAATCCCAAGCGGTAAACCTGAAAGACTCAAAGACCCACACACCAAACTGTTCCGTTTTTTTGGGGAGGCCTGCTAGATGACATTCTTATACATTCTTCATCTACGTCTGAAAAGTGGGAATTGGATCTGTCATGATCTGGCCACACTTCCTCACCGTCCTCACCTGTTCCCTAGATCTATACCAGTTTGGGAGATCTCTGGAGATGTTGGGCCATGATTTTTTGCTGTGGTACACCGGTGCAGCAGCTGTAATCAAGGCGCATGTCAAGCCCGGGCAACAGTTGACCAGTTAGGAAGAGTTATGGTTTTTTCTTCCTCCCGGGACATCCCAACAGAACTGCATAGCATAGATAATTAATGATAATTATAGAATATTATAGATATGATTGACACCTATCGATCTACTGTAGCAGCTTTCAAGCTGTGCAATTGAACAGCCTTGGGCCAGGTATGGCCAGGTCAAGGGCTACCCCGACCCCAGACTGCAGGATGTTTCAAGAATCTAAGCCACCTCAAACACAGCTAAGTCTCATCGACTGGAGGCCATTGAAATGCCGGCACAGCTGAATGCAGCTTATATTTAGCTGACATATTAGGTGACACCCGATGACAACTTAGCTGCAGACCACTTCCTGTCCTCTCCGTGTCACTCCATGTCCTTGGTCTTCGCCCGCCGAGCTGAAGTGGCATCTTGGCACGGAGTTCGGATGGGGATGGGCCCATGGTGGACGATAGCTCTTGAAGAACAAGATGGGTATGGGTCAATACCTATAGATACATTTTTAGTGGGATGAACATCCATTTACCAGCTATTTTGATGTTCACTAGGTACCAGGGTTTTGACCCATAGTCCTGAGGCCCAAGTTCCTGCCAGCAGGTTGGACTGCCCCCCGCTAAATCTTGGGCACGTGCAGCAATGGATGCCAATCTGTTAGACCCACCCTTTACAACTAAGGGCACCATGTCGATTCTCTGTGAGGTTCAATGTTTTGACAGCACCCAGAAAGTCCATGTACTTCGCACAGCTCTGAAAGGACGCATGTTCAGGCTGGAAGGCACTTTGCCTACGGAAGCCACTGCCCTTTTGTTGGTAAGAGTCAAAGTGAAAGAGATGCAGACGGACCGTCCTTTGCTGACTGTGACACCTGACACCAAAGTTTTTCAGAAGCCCTTTCTGGTCCAACAGGATCTGGTGAAAGTTGTTGAGTTGTGCTCAGGCATGGGTTGTTTGGGCTTTGGCCTTGAGCATGCAGGTTTTCAGATTGTCCAACGGTGCGACTCCAATGCTCGCATGTTGGAACTTGCTTCACAAATCCATGATGCCCCCACGACCGTGGGAGATGTGTGCAATGACAGCTTGTTGCCGGTGCTTGGTGAGACATCTTTTGGTTCCATCGCGGCTGGGGTGGCTTGTCAACCCTACAGTCGACTGGGGGACCGTAGACAAGAATGTGATCCCAGATCCCTCACTCTCCCAGGAGTCCTCTGGTTGGGATTCTTGAATCGCTGTGGGATAATAATCATTGAATGTGTGGATGCTGCTGGAACCTGCCAATGGGTCCAAGGGGTTTTGAAAGCCTTCGCTGCTTTGACGGGATATCACATTGCTCAAGGGACCTTGCACCTTCACCAGGCGTGGCCAGCACGTAGGAGCCGATGGTGGTGCATTCTCACACATCCATGTATCGGTAAAGTGCCATGGGAGCCCATGCCAACATGTTCACCCCTGCCAGTGGTAGCCAATCTGATTGATCAATTTTTGCCATGCTCCGAACCAGAACTTGCCATGCTTGAATTGGATTTGTACGAGCTCAGAAGGTTTGATGCATTTGGTTTTGAGAAGAACGAAGTGAAATGGGCCGGCCAAATGGCGACCAGTTTACATAGTTGTGCCAACCAGTTCATGGCGTGCCCATGTGGCTGCAGAGCATATGCATTCACTGATCAACGACTGAATCAAGGAGGTTTGCACAGCCTTCTCATCCGCCTGGAAGGATGTGCACAATGCGGCAACAATGTGTACTGGCGTCACAGGTACATTCACCCTGATGAGCTTGCACTTTTGAATGGAATGATCCCAGGTTTGCCATGGGGTTCGAATTTCAGGCTGGTTTTGTGTGCGTTGGGACAATTGGCATCCCCCATCCAATCCACATGGGTAGGATCTTTGGTTTTGAGACAACTTGCCACCCGAGACTTGTTTGGCCACCTGGTTGACCCTCACAAGAATCTTTCAGAGTGGATGGCAAAGCTTTTACGCCACAGGGATCAAGTTTTTGGACCACCCGGAAAGCCACAGACACAGAGTTTCCAACACATGGTAGATCAGAAAGAATTTGTGCAAACCCCCATCATGCGAGCCATTCCCAAACCGAGCGCAAAGCCAGGAATTGCCAATGGTGAGAATGCAGCAGAAGAGCCCGGAAGCCTTGCCGTGCACACCAACTGGCCAGATGAGAAGCATTGCAGTGAAAGCAAAGTGACCAATAACCCTGCCCAACTGGCCGATGTGGGTTTTGCCTTTCATGAGACACCGACCCCCGGAATTGGGGCTACTCCGGGTAACCATAATGCCCTGGATGAAGCTGTGATCAATCCTCCGAATCATGAACCATCAAATACCGAAACCATGGCCAAACCATCACTGATGACAGGTCCAGATGCAGCCCAAGTGACATGTTTTCATGCTGGTCCCGGTGACATCCAGTCACGGACTCCCGGAATGTGGGCCACTCCGGGTGACAGTAATGCCCATCCTGAACCTATCAGATCGACACCAAAGCCAGACGCAGCAGGTGCCATCCCGTCTTGTTTTCATGCTGGTCCAGGTGACAACCGGTCACGGACTCCCGGAATTGGGGCTACTCCGGGTGACCATAATGCCCATCCCAAGCCTG
The DNA here is from genome assembly GCA_947184155.2 of Cladocopium goreaui. Lineage (NCBI taxonomy): Eukaryota > Dinophyceae > Suessiales > Symbiodiniaceae > Cladocopium > Cladocopium goreaui. Next base: position 202,220 of record CAMXCT020006712.1, on the reverse strand, counting down.
ATCAAAGTGGTAGATTCCAAGCTTTGGACCACATCAATTTTGATGATCATGACCGATGCACGCCTTATCCTGCTGTGAGCTTTGCTGGCCTTTTGGCCCCAACAGATGCAACCAAAGGATGCCCCCCCCAATTTGCTGGTCCAGATGACACCAAGTCATTGACCCCCGGAATCAGGGCCACTCCGGGACACCACAATGCCCTTGGTTTTGCAATTGGATTGGATGCAACAGAACACATCGGAATGCCTACTAAGGTTCATGAATATCCGCATCAGCCGAAGAGAAGTCATGCCGAAGCCACTGCAGCAGGATCCACCATTCCCGGAATCAGGGCCACTCCGGGTGACAATAATGCCCTGACCAACACTGCCCAGGCTATCGAGGGTGGACATTGTGCTGATGCAGCCACCCCATGCAACACCCCACAGATGCCAGGAGAGACCAATTCGAAGCACGCCACCGATGGCGCATACACTGAGCAACCACCAGAACTGCCGTGTGCTGAGTGGAAAGGTTGCCCATCACCGATTGCCAAAGGTATGAATGATGATGAAAGTCCCTCTTTGAGCATACCTCATCAAGATGCCACATCCAATGCCTTTGCCGAAAAACGTGAGACACATGAACACACCAAGCATCATGGAAGCAGCATAGATGCACACCCAACAGAATCCACGTTTGACCATAAGATGCCACCCGGAATTGAGGCCACTCCGGGTCACCAGAATGCCTCAACCATGTCCCCCGGAGGACCCATCACAGAACAGGTTGCCTGCCCTGCTAATGGAGGGGTCATTGGGTTTGCTGCACATCCCCACAAGAAACGTCGCTGTGCTACACCAGGCCATGGCGAAGGTACCAATGTTGCACCATCGACTTTGACCAAAGGACCGACCGAAGCAGTGCCGATTCCAACCCAAGCTTTGGACCACCATGACAGCCAGTGTCACCATGTGCCTCAGCATCCGCTGACCAAATGGAATACCAATCAAGACACAACACCTGCAGAGAAGAGTGAACAATGCCAGGAACATGACACACACGGTCAGGGTAACACAACGCTTGTACCGCACGTCACAGGTCCGACACATGAAACCCCCCCTGAAGCCAAGCTGATTTCAATTTTGATCATGCATGCCTTTGAGGGATTTCCCCATGTATGTCAGGTACCAGTTGGAACCACTGCCGTGCAGGTCCTCCAAGCTGAATCAAACCTACATGGACTCCAATTTGTCCCGGTTACATTGATGAACACCCATGTCCCATTAGGAGTGCCATTGCATGACCAACAGGTTTTGGTTCTGGTTGAAGATCCGATGACTTACCAAAGCTGCCCATTCACAGATCCTGCTAGCCAACCACCCTCCATTGCCATGCCAAACACGCGCCTTCAGGCATTGTGGAAGCAACTAGCTTGGGTTGCTTTGGATGAAATGGAATTTTTCCTGGAGGCCACCATGGTCGATGATGCGGCGATCCCTTTCCCACCAGCCAGCTTCCGAGCTGGTGAAGAGGTCAAAGAGCGTGGTGAAAGTTGGCTGCAGCCAGCCTTCGACTCTTGTGAACACTCAGGAGGTACGCCATGGTGTTCTGCAGCAATCGTTGCCAACCATTGGATCCCTGTGATTGTAGTTCAGCAAGGAAATACCATTCACTTTCATACTACCCCTGAAGGGTCGTGTTTCGTCCAGGTTGCGGAAGCCCTCACCCACCAACAGGGGAAGACATCCGAAGTGAAGCAAACACTCCTGCCACAAGCATTTCCTGCCGACTGTGGTTTTCAGAGCCTTGCTTGGTTAATTGCCATCTTGCAAGACAATCCGGTCGAACCGCTGCCTCCCAACAAAGCAGCTCAGTGGAGAACGTTGTTTGCTCGGGAGCTCCTCACCCATCAGACAGGCCACCAAATTGTCACCCGCCTTGATCTTGGAGGCCACCTTGAAAGCCATGAGATGCAGCAACTTGTGTCCCTTCTCAACTCACATGGGGTATGGCCAGACCGAGCCAATGAACGAGCAAATCAAATTGTCTCCAAGATTTCCTTCCAGACAGTACGAAGTATCCTGAAATCGCCACGACCGTGGCAAGACCCCAAAGCCGCTGCAAACAATCTGTCCCCGCCGTTGAAGTTGATCATGACAGATGAACTCAACAAGCAGATTGAAACCCGAGTCCAACAACGGAAGTACGGCAAGAAGACCACAGCCAGAGGACGAAGGATCGATGGCCCGAAAGACAATCCTGTCTTAACAGCAGCCGAAGTTCAGGTACCGCATGGAGTTTTCCGCCAACAAGATGGCACAGTTTTGGGGCCCCTGCACATCAATGAAGTTGGACCGACTGCTAAGGGAATTTTGGTTCTGGATCAAGAAGATTGCCAAGCCACCCTGCGACTTCCTAAGCCAGTTTCGCCACATGGTTTGGCAGTGATTGTTCTGGCCACAGCCGAAAATGCAACAGCCCATCCAGTGGATTCCATTCGGTTCCCAGCGCTGTGTTTGTCCACCCAAGAACCTTTGATTGCCTCAGGGTACATGTACCAACTTGGATCCCAAACAGTGACACGTCATGAACCCCAGACGAAGCTGGCCATTGAAGAACGTGAGACTGAAACAGTGCGATGCCTAGTCTACAAAGACCAGGCGGGCTCCTTTTGGGACGATATCCAGTCACACCCAGTGAAACATATCTTCCAGGCCGAACCGCTACTCAACAGTGCATCCGGGTCTCAGTCTCCTGTGATCGATGTATGGGACCGCCAATGGGTCAGCAAGAAGTATGAGAAAGTTCGTCCAGCCAACGCAGAGGTCTTTCTGTTTTCCTTTCGAATGAATGCAGAACCACTGGAAGAGTTGGTTGCCAAAAGTGGTCAGACTGGATTTTTTTGGGAACCAAGGTCATCCTGCGGTAGATACCCAAATGCAAATTACCATGTCACTTGGCTCCAAAGCATGACCTTTCAGGATGCCAAGTACGCTCAGCAGACATCACCACAGGCCACCTCCTTAGCCCGTCACGGCGATCGTTTTGGCCTTAGATGCGACACCATGAATGCACAGGAGATCCATGACAAACACAGACCCAACACACCCATGCTCCTGGGCCACACCAAGACCACATACATGATCGGCCCACTTCCGTACTCCACTACGAGAGAAGCCTTGATCAAACTTTTGAAAGCTTGGGAATGGGATGCCAAACCTTTGCAACCCAGGGTTAGAAGTCAAGACGGCCAAGGAGTCAACTGGTCCATTTTGGCCACTGAAGATCCTGGTCATTGGGTATATACATTGCAGCATGGTGACGTTTTGGTGTCCAAGGTTCAACCAGAGAAGCAAACCATCAGCCCACCGCAGTACTCCATCGTGGCTTCCAAGAAGACCATTGAACATCTACAGGCCACTGCAATTGACCCTTGGATCAACTATGACCCGTGGAAGCCAGAGACTCAGAAACCCAAGCCTGGGAACGCCAAAGTCCCCACAGGTACCAGCCAATCAGCAGGACTGACACCAGCCCAATTGGCCACCCTGGAGACCAACCTCACCAAAAGCCTTGCCCAAAACCTGAAGAAAGGCTCAGAGGAAGACATCAATATGGAACAGTCAGCCATGGAAAACCGCATTGCACAGCTTGAGCACCAGTTCAATCACATGCAACAGGCCCAAGCATCTACCGACACTAAGGTGTCACAGCTGCAGACCCAGATCGACCAACAAAGCCGGTCGCTTGGGGATAAGATCGATCAGAAGATGACAGAGCAGATGGACCGCATCGAGCAGTTGCTGTGCAAGCGGATCCGCCATGAATGACTAGAGGCCAAACCACATAATTATGGTCCCAGTTTGCAGCACAGGGAGTCTAACTTAGCCTCCATCAAGCCGAGACCATTTGCAAGATTTCGCCCACCAGTGACAACACTGGCCATCAAGAAATTTCGTACCATCATCATGATGTTTGTTTTCTTTGCATGCTCAATCCGAATGGGAGAAGCGCAAGTGCCTGGCCCAGTTCTAGGCAACATGAATCCCACCGGCTTAGCCGGAAAATCTGCAGAGCTGGCCACTCTGGCCCCAGGAGTTTTTGCAGTTCAAGAGACGCACCTGACATCAATTGGTATTTCCCGTTTCAAACAAGAACTCAAATGGAACAAAACAGGGATGAAGTTGCACCATGGTTTTCCTGCACCGCCCAAAAACAATTCCCTGCGTACAGTGGGGGGGAAACAGACTGGGGTTGCTTATGTTAGCTCATTTCCATGCAGGCCCATTCCACATCATTGGACTGACTCAGACTACCAAACAGGTAGATGCATGACAGCTTCTGCATTCGTCCAACAAAGGTGGATAACGATGGGCAATGTCTATGGATATAGTGAACGCTCCCACTCAGTCGAAGTGCAACAACAGACTGCCCAGTTGCTTGATGGACTCACGAGCAGAGTGGTTGACGGAGCCCAAGGTCTTCGAATGATCTCAGGAGATTGGAACCTTGAAAGACCTAACATTCCGGCAGCCGACTATTGGGAATCCAAAGGGTGGTGGGAGGCTCAAAGATTTGCACAGGTGAAGTGGGGTCACACACCCAACAGTACCTGCAAACATGCCACCATCAAAGATTTTGTCTTTTTATCCCCTGAAGTTTTGCCGTACGTGGAAGATGTGCATGTGGAATGGTCCCATTTTGCCGACCATGCAGTCATCTTGGTTCACTTGTCTGATCTATCCAAACCCCCCAATGTTCCCATGTGGCGTAAACCTGCTCAGTTTGGATGGCCAAGCAAACAGGCCAACATGATTGAATGGAACCAACATGCCTTGCCGAATCATGATCCCGATGAATGGTATCGCCAAATATGGAATAACGTAGAGGACTATGCTTCAAGTTGGTGCCAAGCTAATGGGAGCCCACCTCTTCAACCACATCAAAGAGGGAGAGCCACCACCACTGAGGTACAATGGTCCCAGCAGCAAGTCACCCCTATCAAGCCCAACCGACGAGGTGATTTCCAATCCCAGCTTTCCATGACATGTGTGCAACACAATAGATGGACCAAACAGATCCGCAGACTGCAGCATATGGCTAGATGTAACATGCATGGCAGTGTCACCAACATGGAACATCGCGCCTCCTTGTGGGGCAAGATTCGCCATGCTCCTGGTTTCCCTGGTAGTTTCCCGGCGTGGTGGGCGGCCTTGCCCAAACAATTCTTAGAGACACCGCCTTTGCTTTCATGTACTCCTCCTAATGCATCGGAAGCCAATGCGATCTACTTGGAATTTAAGCGGGTTTATAATGCCTTGGAAGCCAGCCTCACCCAGGCCAAAGCCATTCATGCAGTTGAACGTCGGAGTAGAGACCCGCTGTTGATCTACCGAGACCTTCAAAAAGAAAGAGCCGAGCCTGTTCAAACGGTGGTAGTAGAAACAAATCTTGACATCACTCAGGTTGATCATGTAGATGAACACCAAGCCATTGTTAGCTTAGCTGCCCCATTGCCCACTAGCATGCATAGTGTCCCGGTCCAAGGGGTTGAAGTGGCCATCACCATGGTTGATGACTGCAAAGTCAAGATGCATCCGTCTGCAGCCGCAGCATGCTCATCTCATTTAGTAGTTCATCACACTTTGGCCAATGTCACGGAGGTGTTGGCTGCTTTTGAAACCGAATGGGCAGCTCGATGGCAAAGACAAGTTGATCATCACAGAGAGCACTGGGAGGCCATCATTGACTTCATGCGCCACGCCATACCGGCCAGGGAAATCCACTTTCCTCCCATCACAGCGGAAGCCCTGGTCAAGACAGTTGCCTCCAAACGAAAACATGCCGCCGTTGGTCCAGATGGAGTGTCAAAAACAGATATCCTTCATATGCCTCAGTCTGCCTTGGATGACATGACCACCCTGCTGGCCCACATAGAAGGAGGGATGGCATGGCCCACACAGTTGGTCACCGGCCACGTGGCCGCACTGGCCAAAACGCCCATGGCCCAAAAAGTCAGCCAATATCGCCCCATATGTGTTTTCCCTATCTTGTATCGTGCGTGGGGCAGCCTGCGCGCACGACAGTGCTTGCAGTTTCTAGAAAGTATTGTTCCCACCACATTAATGGGCAATATTCCCGGTAGATCCCCTCAAAAACTGTGGTATCAAGTCCAACAGATTGTGGAACACTCTTACTTTTATGGAGCTGAGGTTGCAGGAGGAGTAGCAGACATAGTCAAATGTTTCAATGCCCTTCCACGCTGGCCATTGTTGGCTATTGCCAAGCACTTAGGTTTTCCCAGCCAAGTTGTCATCCCATGGACTGCGGCCCTTCAGCAAATGCAAAGGAGGTTTCAAGTGCAGGGGTGTGTTGGCACACCTATTTTCAGCAACAGTGGTTTTCCAGAGGGTTGTGCCATGTCGGTTGTTGCCATGGCTGTTGCCAATATCACGGTAGAGCTTTGGATGTACTATCGATACCCTAGTGTGCGTATGTGGAGTTATGTAGATAATTGGGAAGTTGTCTGCAACTCTGCGAGTGATGCCATCCTAGCAATCGAAGCTTTATCCCAGTTTTGTGACCTGATGGGCCTAAGCCTTGACCATGCCAAAACATATTTGTGGTCCACCACCATTGCGGGCAGGCAGACCCTCCGAAATCATGCGAAACACACCAGGTTGTATGCCAGAGACCTGGGTGGGCACATGAACTACTCCCGGTTGCCCACCAACCGAACTGTTCAAGACAAGATCCACGACTTGTTGCCATTCTGGACGCGGCTTGCCAAGTCACCAGCCCCCATGACCCAAAAAGTGAGAGCCATTTTGGTGTCAGCATGGCCCAATATCTTTTATGGCATTAGCACGGTTTGCATCGGAGCCAACCACTTCCAACGACTCCGGTCTTTATGCACCAAGGCACTGAACGTCAACCAAACAGGAGTTAACCCAGACCTCCAGCTTTCGTGCGTTTGCTGCCCGCCAGTGGATCCAGAGTTGTATTGTACCATAACAACCATCATGGCTTTTCGTAATCACCAGTCCCAAGACCTTGCCCAGTTTACACTGCAACACCTAGCTGAAGGAGACACGTCATCATCTGGCCCCTGCAGGAGCCTTTTCACCGCTCTCCACAAGTTAGCCTGGCAATGGATTGATGGAGAAACCTGCCTAGATCACGATGGTATGATTGTCCAGCTGGTTACAAGCCCGAAGGACCAGCTCAAGCAAAGAATCACAGCAGCATGGCAAGTTAGGACCTTGCACCTGACGGAGTCCCTGCGCACCACTATGAAAGGTTTGGCCAACACCGATGTGGCCCTTACTTTGTCAGTTTTTCAACGGATGCCTCAGGAACACCAAGGTCTCATGAGATGCGCTCTTAATGGCACTCAGTTCACACGAGACACCATGTTTCATGCAGGTACAGTTGATGACCCAAGCTGTAAATTTTGTGGTGAACCAGATTCACAAATGCACAGACATTGGAGCTGCAAGTTTTTTGCGGACATCCGAGCCCAGTTTCCTGCAGTCCATGATTTCCACACATGGCCCAAGTGCATGCAGTGTCATGGGTGGTTGCCTCGCTCATCAGACCTGGTTAAACTGCGGAAAAAGTTGCTGTGCGTGCCAGATACCAGTGACAAGTTTTCCACTCCTGCCTTAGTTGACTCTGCCCTGAGTTTTGTAGACTTGTTCATGGATGGAGCATGTATCCATCCCACTGAAAAGGATACCAGACTCGCCACATGGGGAGTCGTGCAATGGACAGGACAAACTTTTTGGCCTGTTTCCCATGGGGTAGTTCCAGGGCTGAAGCAGACGAGCCTTCGCGGAGAACTGATGGCAGCGCTGTCAGCGCTGAAATACTGTGTTTTTCTTGGCAAGCCTTGCAGATTATGGTTTGATAACGAAAATGTATATGCCACCTTGAAAGCATGGACGGATGGCGCAGAGGTTTCATGGAGGCACAAACCAGATGCTGACCTCTGGCACCAGTTGTTAGTTCAGTTTTCACATGCGCAGCCGTTTCTTTCCATGGTTCTTAAGGTTCAAGCCCATGCACAGACTCAGCAGCAAGAGTCAGTACTGGATGAGTGGGCAGTACAAGGGAATTCAGCAGCAGACGCTCTAGCGGCTCAGGCTAGGTCAGATTTGCCGACTGAATTTTGGGAGCTTCACAAAGCTGTCAGACAACACAATCAAAACATGTTTAACCTTGGCACTCAGATCCATAACATGTTTGTGCAAATTGCGTTGCGAGCCAGGAACTCCACCGTGCCTGACGAATTAGCTCAACCGTGTTTTGAAACTCCTTGTCAGGTTGCAGTGGACCCAGGAGTACTTGCTCTGTCAGCTATCTCCACCGAAGCACTGCCACAAAAGTTGCAGACAGAAGAGACACCTCATGTTTTGGCCTGGCTACGTACGTTGCTTGATACAACACATGGAGTGATGTGGGTGTCGTTTCATCAACTTTTGCTGGACTACCAACGCTGTACACAACGGTGGGGACCTTTTTCGACAGGAAAACAATGGGCGAATCGCCCTCCCAACCATGAATATGAGTATAAGATACAGGTGCAGTGGTTCAGCCGATTCCTTCAATATATGTCGCGTGCTATCGAAGTTCTTTTACACACTGAACAACGAAAGCCTAGCAGTATGGCGATCACTTTCTGGTGCGGGGCAATTCAGGTTGCGATAGCCCAAAACAGACTGGATGAGGCTGATAACCATTTCAAGCGACATGCGTGTAGCCTTCCAGCCAGACAGATCCAACGTGACCTGGCTGGCATGCCACCTTGCGTAGATTGAGTGTACAAAGAATCTTTGGGGCAAGCAATTGTCTGCGCCTCTCTCAGCAATTGCTTCGGGAGAAAGTGAGAAAGAAAGTGAGGGTTTTGACCCATCCCCAGATGAAGGACTCAGGATGAATCAGGATATCTTACGCATAGCTGGTAGGGTGTCAGATGTGAGCCCTTGCAGGGCACATTCTCAGACAGATGGGTGCAAAATGGTGAAATCGACAATGGCGATGGAGAGAGAAATGTGTCATGTTGAACTGTTGCAGTCCCGCGTTGTAGATTCAACATGTCCAGAGCTATTTGCGATCACTTTTCGGCGATCATTAGTGCCATTTCGTCTTCCACAGCAGGGTACAGATTGCAAGAGCCATGGCAAAACAAGACAAGTTCAGATATGTGATATGTCTAAAGCATTCTAAAGCTTAATTGGCACTAACTATCCTGGTTTTATGACTCATCTTTGAATCATCTAACCTGACACTTGTTTTTTCCCCATTTGAATCCATTAACATCCGTTTCATAGATGATTTGCCCGATTCAAGATGAGAAAGGTCAAGTATATAAAAACAATGTATACTGCAGATACTTGGTAAGTGATAACGGATTATAGCATATCATAGTCTTAACATAGTATTTAATAGTAAGGTACAGTCTAGTGAAGTCCAGTGCAGTTAAGTACCGCATAATACACTATAGATCCGTATGCTATCACATATATGCAATATATATATATATATATATATATATATATATATTGCATATATGTATAATTATATATATATGCACACCATTTGTACCATATCTGTATATAATTGGATTTTGCTATACCATATACACACAATATATATATATACATATACATATATTTATTGTATATTTATTATATATGTTTGTTATAATTGCATAGCTCAGCATTTTTCTATCGCAATTGCCCAAGGGCCTTCGAGAGGGAGATGTCCAACTTCGACCCGGTGACTCCGGGCCGCGCCTTCCAGGTGCCATGGCTCGGATGTCCGAGCCATGGGATGGCACCATGGGATGGCACAAGCTGGGAAAACTCGGAAAACGTAGGCGATCTAGTGGAAAAAACCAGAGAAATGAACCGAAAAGATGGGCCATGGGATTAGTTAATATTGACTATTTATAGTTAGTTACTGGATTACTGGCTGATAATTCACTGGGTCTTTTTGGCCGGCTATGAACAACAAATCCCAGGGCCCACCTGGTTAGATCAAATCAACTGACTTTTCCCGCAGGTCATCTGGCGATTGCGATTTTATGGTGGAAATCATGAAATCCCAATGGGAGAAAACAGGAACATTTCTGTCAGCGTGGGAATTTCTTGGCTGAGGGGAGATCGTTTTTTTTTTCCCGTTTTTCCAGGAAATCCGGGTGAATAGGGATACGCAAAGTTGGGTTGACTGTTCAAGCAGCGGAAGGCAGGCGGAAGGCATTTGAACAATGTTTGATCCGCATAGCCAACAGGTAGTGAGTCCGATCCACACTGGTGTGTGGCAGTAGTTCTTTTATGGTCATGTGGTACCCCCGCCACAAAAAAAACAATCTCCTGTACCTGTTCAACCGAACATGGGCAGTATGAACATGTATAAACATGTATAAACCATCCCCAAATTGTGGTTTTGCCATTGATTTACCCTCTGGTTATTTAACATAGCCATGGTATAGATGGCCCATAGAAATAGATGGTTTACCTGGGTTTACCTATTAAAAATTGATAAAATTGTGATTTTCCATGGCTGTGTTAAATTACCAGAGGGTACCACATAAAGCCAGGTTCCTGCCATGGGAAACTCGTTGCAGCAACATGAGAGGCCGAGTGGGCAAAGTGGCAGAAGCAGCTGCGGGAGTGGCGTCAGTCTTATGATGAGCCTCGGCAGCCTCGGGCTGAAAATTGGAGACGGTTTCTACAATGTGGGGCCCCCCAGTTATAAGTTTGTTTATAAACCCCATTAACTATAGTTATAAGATGTTATAAGTACCAAAAACCATAGTGAAATTGGAGTTGCAAACCAACTTAGCTATCTTGGGGGCCCCACATTGTACATGTTTCTACCATTTGGTTGAAATTTATACCACCCCAATTTTGTTGGGTATGAAAAAATGTCATGTAGTTCATTGAAATAACCCTCCGATATGTTTTGATGTGATATCATATGATGTGTTATTGTTCTATACTATTTTGATATGTGTCGTTATTTATTCTTTTATATTTTATTGCGTTCTATTTTGTTTGTTGAGTTTTTTGATTTTGGGTTGAATGATTTTACAACATATGATTTTAGATTGCATCCTTATGATATGTTATGATAGTTATGCAAATAAGTCCCAGTCCCAGGGGATATTGTTGTTTTCTCATAGTTCCCCGCCAATTTCTAGCTTCAGGGATTATGGGTGTCTCATGTTCATACCTCCAAATGCCTCGGCGCTGCCTTGCAGCAATCTGTAACAAGGAAGGAACTCTCGAGGAATAAACTTGTGAAATCGCTTTCCCAGGCAGCTGAGAAGTATTTCCGCCAGCGTATGAGAAGACACCAAAGAAACATGCCAACTGCCGCAACTGCCATTGAGATTTCTGATGATTCTGACGAAGCAAGATTTTTGAGCTGTAGTTTGCCATCCTGTCCCTGTGACCTTCTGAGCTGTTTTGTATCACCATATGCATGTTTCATCATTTTTCATTTTAATCTTTGTACGATATCGAGAGAGATGTGCCGAGTTGCCTTTGTGGGGCATGCAGGGCGCAGGACATGAAAGTGAAAGTGCTGGTGATTCCAAGCTGTGGTGAACAGCACGGTTCACCCCATAGCATGGCTTGTGGGTCACAAGGAACAACGCAGGGAACAACGCAGGCGGCACTTTAACTGAGGGTCTATTGGATGATGGATCTTGATTCTGGCTTCGCTCTTTGTGTTTTTCCGCTGACTGGGAAGAAGTTCATTCTTTAGGAAGAACTGTCATCATTCATTAACCAACGCACTAATTAGGTCCAGTCCGACCCCAGTCCCGTAATCCGATTGAGCTTGAGGATTGGTGTCAAGTGATCCAACAGCTTCAAGAATGGGATGAAAAGGCGCGCGTCCTTGCGACCATCTTGGACCGCAGGTCTGGGGCATTGCGAGGGTCAGAGCTCCCGTGAATAGACAAAATCCTGGCATATCCTGACAACATATGAGGATTGGTTCTGCTGTACTGAATGCTTTGTCCCTTTAAAATTCAGCTTTTACATTGCCAGCTGCTAGTTGTTCCATCGTTCATGTTTTATTTCGGATTTGAGATGTTGGTTCACCTCACCTAATCCCATCAGAGGATTTCAGATTACATCATATATTATATACATTAATTTGCATTACATCCCGGAATATGTCTACATTTTTCTTAGACATTTGCATTACATCCCCATATTTCTAGATGTTTCTTAGTTCAAATCCCCTAATCCCTATATTTTGTAGATGTTTCTTAGACAGCCCTATGTTTCTAGATGTTTCTTAGTTCAAGTCCCCTCTGTTTCATCCGGCTATCTTTGTCGGATCCACCGGTGGATCCACCGGTGCCCGCGGTTTCCACCGCGCAAGGGCGTCCACGGGCAGCTGGCCTCGATCGATCCCAACTTTGACGTCTTTGCGGTGGAGATCCTGGACGTCAAATTTTAGGGGTGCTTTTTTATAGGGATAGGCCCGATAGGATCCGATAGGTATCTCTTGGGGATATCTCTTTGGGATATCATGGGATTTCCGGGAAACAAAGCCTCTGGTAATGACTCACATAGCTATTAAAATTCCATGGGTAGATTTTTCCATAGCTATGTAAACGTTTACCAGAGGGTAGATGTCCTTTTCCCATTGGTTGGCTTATTTTCTTGCGTTTGAAGAAACCCCTTGAAGTTACAGGTTTGTTTGATGATGGTATACCAGACCGGCCATTATTGGGGATATCATGATGTCATGGGAACCCTTCCTGGGAATTTGCTACGGAAAACATTGGTTTCCAATGTACGGCCGGGCCAACTATAGTTTCTTAATGTAGCTTTTAAACATACTGGTGATTTACAAATTTAGCTATGTGAAATTACCAGAGGGTTTTCATTGGCACACCTGGAAACACAACGGACAGATCTACAGATTTTAGCAGGGTTTTCCTCAAGAAAATCGTTGAAATCCATGATTTTCCAGTAGGCTTTTCCTGGAAGACCAACCTGAAGTCTTTTTGGAAAGTATCCCATGGTTTCCCCATAATTGCTTGATGGTTTTCTTCTGGAACGAGTGTTGGATTAGATAAACTATATAATAGATTATGAAACCTGGAAGGCTTCTCAATTTTCCACAGGGGTGACCTGATTTGTTGAAGGAAGAGAACCCTATTGGGATGCGCGCATGAGATTATGGATCATGATCAACGCTATGAAATGTCCGGGCATGAAACCATTGTTCTTTATCAATTGACTTTATCATATCTGATCTCCATTTTGGTTGGCTTCATCCCTTCTTTACTCTTGAGCCATCCGAACCTTGGCTAGCCATGGTTAGCTCACATCCATGTTTCCAGCCCAGGAACATCATGGATATCGGAGAAGGTGAACCTCTATTTGGCAACTTCGAATATGAGGCTCTTCAAGCTAGAGCAAAAAATGGGCTCAGTCGGTTGATACAGTTGAAGCCTATGGCTTTCATGGTTTTTGGTCATTGTCAATTGTAACTATGTGTAGTTAATATAGGTGTTCTATGCCAGCTTACTGAGGGCCACCCGCTTGTGCTGGGAGGTCTCAGTCAAATGTTGAAATGTTATCACTCTGAATTCTAACCACCTCACTGTGGCCTCACTGCAATGATGGTTAATGAGGTGCATCATCCCAAAATGGTTAATGAATGTTAATGATGGTTAATGATGGTTAGTTCGATTAATTATCATTTTCTTCAGGTTAGTGAATTACTATAATTACTATAATTTACCCAGATCACTAGTGCACAAATAACAATTAAAGGACCTGTCGGGTATTAAGGGACCTCAGATGTTTGCATCGTGGCCGCCATGTCCCATGCATTTAAGATCGACTTTGCAGGATTTCTTAAGCGATATACCAGATGTATCCAGATATCGAATTGAATGTGTGCATTTGCTGAAACACATCATGCACTACCCTTTTTTTGCAATCTAAAATTATCATTAGAAGGTAAGTCATCAAAGTATCAAACTAAATTATCGAGAAACCAGCTATGTAGCAAATTACCAGAGAATATCATGTGATACCATTGCTGGCCAGGATTGGCTGCTGTTGAGTACCAAGGCAAGGATTTGCAGTGGCAAAGCCAATGGTTCATAGGGATTTGACCCGCAAAACATCAGAAATTGATGTAACTTGTATGGGAAATATTGGGAATACATGGGATCTGGGATAGTTATATTAAACAATTCCCGATTTCGCCAGAAATGGGTTGGTCTTAACTTAAGCATCATTTAATTCAACTTCACCAAATTTGGCTTGGGGTCTGGGGTCGTTAATATCTTCCTCCAAATCATAATCCCAGCCCCGCCAGCATTCCCGGTCTGGCACTGGATTGTTTGGGTGCAGATCACAGTCATTCAGCCAGATGGACTAGATGGACATGGGCAGCTCACACATTGGTAGATGTGTGTGTGTGTTGTTGTTTTGTTTCATTGATTTTGTCCCATGGCGTTAGAGTTAGAATACGAAAGGGTAGGTACATTTATGGCCGGCCCCACCGGGGCTATCATTCGGACCAGGGGCCATCATTGCACAGGGAGATGCCCCCGGTCAACTGGCTACGTTGGTGAACTTCAGTAGGTGAACTGGGGCATACTGGGGTTCATGGTAGATATCTAAAATCTAAAGTTTTTGGGCTTATAAACCATTATAAACTACGTAGTTACAGTAGTTACAGCAAGTTTAACTAGGATTTATGGGATTTATGGCAGATATAAACCAGAACCCTCCATGGTGCTGGAATATTTCCCTGGGAGGTGGAACTTCATTTGTTGGTGCACCATTTTCGAGACGACACGGGTGGTGCTGTTCTCGACGAGCACACTGGGCCGCACTGGATTACAGTGGGGAACCACTTTGTGGATTTCTAGGTTTGGGGGAAGGGCATAGGTGTGCATCAAAACAACATAGCAAAACAAGGTTAAATATGTAGGCCATACTCAGTTTGACACCAACCAGATTTTTGAGGAAAATCATACTGGCAGTGTGAGCAGTTGACGGGTTTTGTTCATTTCTTTGAAGGTGGGGTAGAAAATGCAAAAGTAAAAACATAGGAGCAGTTGACCACTACAGGATTGAAGGTAGCCTGGGGCCTAGGAATATGAATTTATATGAATTTCATACCGATTGGTGGTTGTATTCTTTCACGTTCAACCATAGGGATGATGATCCTCAATGACGGCAGTGCCTGCAGCAGCTGACCGAGCCTGCATCATGCGTAATCTGCTTGGTGGGTTTCACAGATGATTTCCAACCCTATTTGGGAAGTTTTGGAGTAATATTTTTCAGGCGGGTTAGAACCATGTCATGGTCCTATTGGATCCTATTGGCCCACGATGCGGAAGCTGCCAGTCTACAGGTCGAACTTGCAGCACTACTACAAGACCTATTTTCGCAAGGACGACCTTTCATTTGGAGGGCTCTGAGTGGCGGCAGGATAAGCAATGGTAGAGGTATAGCATGATTCAATGATATAATATATACGTATAATATATATATATATATATCAATATAGTAATATATATATAGTAATACATATATAGTAATATATATATATATATGCGTTGTATATATATATATATTTATAGCAATATATATATATATGTATATTTGTATGTATATATATATATAAGGTTACAATGTGTCTGGTTGTTTCAATTTTTCAGTTATCCTTCCTATTTGGAACAGTTCAATCAATTCACCAGTTTTTGTGGACGGGTTGATGTGGCCAACCAATGCACCAATGCCAACCAGATATTGCCCATGGACGGTTGACCTGACGGATTGATGAGCGGAACATGTTTTGCTGTGCACTGTGTCTTAAAACTGTCCCAGAGTAGGTCAATGGTTCAAGATCTTTGATGCTTTGTGCAGGCCAGACTTTGCCAGACTCACCCAGATTTCCAAGAAGATGGGCCAGCAATTAGTTGTTGTTCCTTCAATTTTATTGTTGTTCTGTTTATGAAATGTGGGATTCTTTTCTTGGCTTTGGGTGGTAGAAAGGTCAGATGAAAAAAACGCGGAAAACTATGGAATTCATATTGCACGCACTCATATATCATATATATATATATAATATTAATAATAATAATAATAATCATAATCATAATCATGATAATTATAATAATGGTAATAATAATGGTGATGATAATGGATAATCTATAAATATTATTATATTATATATATATATACATACTGGCATCAAACCTCCCCCAGATTCAGAAACCCTGGGCCTAGCTGAACATTGGCGGGACCCAAAAGAGTGATGAGTGCCTAGCGAAAACTCTTGCCCTCCCACTTCGAAATAGGGTACCTCTAAAACCATTGGTTAACCATCAGGTTCCCCTTTAAATTGACAATTTTATGGATAATTACTCCATTTTCAGACAGACCCAGGTCCTTAAAATTTAAAAAACACCATTTGTGTGGGAGCAGGAGCTGAAGTTGGATGACTACGGTGTCCAAGAGCCCAGTTGTTTTTTTTCTTGTGCCAATGGATGGGGATTAATTGTTGGTTTAACCAACAACAATGGTTATTTCATGGGATATTTCGGCCTGAACGGAGGGAGCTGTGATTGGAGTCTTCTGGTTGCATTGATATTCCCAAAAAAATATGGAGCCAGTTGGGGGCTACAATCAGAAATATCAAATATAAATAAATATCAGGGCTTACATGGTCTTACGTGAGCCCTTATGTGTCATTGGTGCTTATTATGCGTATGTGGCTGTTGAGTAATGACATGGAAAGTGAGGCTTCATATGAATCTGCGGTGGAGCATCCATGGTTGAATCGTGTAAATTCTCTCAGCACCCACAGGGTTTTGACCATACAAAACCCGTTGGTCATCATCATTTCCCCATTAAGGTGGCATAAAAAGGTTGCTTGGGGGCTTGTGGGTGTCACTTATCCCCAAGTTTTTTCCATTCTTGGACAAAGCCATATCCATGGATTTATCATCACTTCAGCCGATTTCAATGAACTAAAATTAAAAGCAACAAGCATGACTGGTTGGTGGTTTGGCACATTTGTATACATTTGTTATTTTCCCATATATATTGGGAAAAATAATCATCCCAACTGACGAACTCCATCATTTTTCAGAGGGGTAGGCTCAACCACCAAGCAGATGAACATCGCGGTGAACTCCCAAGTTTGAAGTGCTGCCGTCCTGGTTGTAAGTTGCTGGATCAACCCACAAACTATAAGTATCCATAAGGTTCTATAAGTTCAAACCACCATCATCAAACCCACATATATATATATATATACATACACCATTATTATTATATATATATATACACAATAACATTTATATATAATTATATATATACATTTATGTATAATATATAATATATAATATAAATATAATATATAATATAATATAATATATATATATATATATATAATATATATAAATAACGTAATATAAATAATAAACACTAGTTCTTCCTAGTTGGAACCATGTTGGAACCCTTGGCGATTCCGCCATTTCAACAGCGGCTTACGGCAGGCCCAGAGACCCAGCGAGCTGCTGAAGCTGGTGAAGGTCATGGGGAAGCGGGTCATAGGATCAATTTTGTTTAAGCACTAAGTCACTAAGTCCTCCAAGTAGCCCTGCAATCTAGAGGAAACATGGATATATGATATATGGTATATATATATATATATATATACATATTCTCATACATATATATATATAGTGTGTGTGTATATCATATCTCTATATACATATATAATACGTAGCTATCCCATATTATGATAAGTGATTTTAGATTGTAAGATGATATATGCAAGCTCATGCAAAACGGTGCCCCAATTTGTTAGTTGAGCTGGTTTGTTTCATTAGATCCTAGGATGAATGTTGGGTTTATGACGGGCATTGTTGTTGTCAAATGCTTTTGTAAACCAACATATCTTCGCATCATAGTTGCTGTTCTATTCCACCATTTCCATTGGTTCATCTTCTCAATGGAATTTTAAGTTCAGGATCCAAAAATGGAGGTACTATACATTACGGTACCATATAAAACCATATATGTTGGTTTTATATGTTTGGTGCATATCCCCTTACATAGCCCAAAAAGACCTTGGCTGTTTCAGGATTCAGTGCACCTGACGGAGGGTTTGATGGACTTCAAGCATCCGGAGGAGACGCCCTTCGTGCACTTCCTGTCGCCTTGGTCCAACCCGCTGGGACCTGGATAGCCTCCGGGAAACTAACATAGCTATGGAAAATGACCCATTAAAAACGGGTGATTTGTAGAGTTACCCTTTGGTTATTTAACATAGCCATGGTATAGATGGCCCATGTATAGATGATTTTCCTATTAAAACATCCATTTACAAGGGGTTTTCCATGGCTATGTTAAATAACCAGATGGTATGTCAAATTACCAGAGGGTAATTCTATTATGAACTTTCTCATGTGAACTGGGGGATCAACATCAGCACTAGCCATTTTTTCGTGTGAACACGTGTGTGGGCCTTTTTAGGGGTAACTATAGTTTGTAAACTATATATAACTATATATTAATATATATATATTATTCATTTTTTGAAAAAAACACATGCTGAGACGGTTTGGGTTACTGCAACCCCAAAACACCTAAACGTCTTCCAGTTCGTATAACATCACCTGTATTTTAGGGGGTGAGTCATCAAGTTCCCTGAGGGGTTGCTAACCATCAACCCTAAAGCCAGCTCCTTTCAGCTGAGGAAGATGACCGAGTGGCATGGTTGCAGCGGGATGTTTGGTATGTCCTTTCTGTGGGCCCCGTTGGGCACTAGCATTGGGGGGATGTCTTTGTAGCAGCGGCATACCCCAAACTTAGGACGTTTGGGCTGGGAAAATGGGCTGGTGAATGGCTGGGACACGCGTTTGTTTTCAGCTATTTCAAATTTCAATGGGAAAATAACATGTTTAAAAGTCTCATTTTTGCAGGGTATCTCTAGCTTCAGTGATGATGTGTTTCTGGTTACCTCATCCTGGCAGCACCAGCCGAAAGATAGAGTTGTTCAAGGTCACACGGATGTTGTGATCATGGTAGCGATTTGGCGGTGACTTTCCCTTTTCTTCCAGGCTTGAAGCAACTAAGCAGATCTATCATTAATCACTCAATGTCTCAATGGTGAGCATGTTCCTAACTTAGAACCGCTTACAATTTTCGACCTCGTGGTTTATAATGTCTTTAAGCCACCAGCGGGGAAAAAACACATCCCCTCCACCTTGCTCGGATTTCATTAGGCCACCTCGGGCGGCCTGTCCTAGGCAGTCTCGACGGGAGCGCTATCAAGCATTGGAGGCCATGTTTCAGCGGATTGTTGGGACGCTGTGGGGTTCGGAAATGACTATGGTGCTTGTTTGGGAGACTAAAACTGTTATTTTTTTGGGTTGTTAGTTTGATGCACTTGAAATTGTGTGGAGTGCTAGGTCCCGTCACAAGTCTTGGACCTTTGTTGGGATGTTCCTTTTTGTTCTTCGGGTCGAATCACTATTAGTGTACATACCCGCTAGAAATGCCCAGCAAGGCGGCATCTAGGGTCTCATTTTACAGTTCATCCCATTCCCCCTAGCACGCCCCAGAAAGCATGGTTTAGTAGGGGATGAAACCACATACTTGGAAACATTTAGGGATTTGGGGTGTGTGACAATATTAGGATAGGAAGGCCGGGATCGCTCTTAGACTCAGGTCCTCGAGCTGTCCCGAGCAGCCAGGCCATATGTGGCACAATGTGACATGTTTGTTCTTCCCTGGGCTGAGGGGTCAAAAGCAGCAGCAAGATGCGACAGTTGAATACAGTTGACAGATGGATCCGTTTGGTATGGTGCCCCAAAACCCCAGTCATTCTCCCCACTAATATGGCCGTTTTGGGTGCCCAATTTGGGACATATCCAGATGTATGTGAGCTCAAGGTGTTGAGTTTGGAATGTCAAAAAGTTTTGTGCAAAGTGCAGCTGAGCGAAATGCCTTATTTCCACATGTGATGTTTCCGCACCTGAAGCCCGGCCTGCCGCCCATGATGGGCGATGAGTGCTGCATTTGCTACGAGTGCGGGCCAGGCCAGGTCCAGTCAGTGGTCCCAAATTTGGATCCATGACTTCAAAACCTGAACTCTGTGGGAATCTGTGGGGAATCCTGCATGGGCACATGGTGGCACATGTGGGCACCTAAAATTAGAGTAATAGGAAGGAACATCAATCCAGCTTTCGGGTTGAAAGCAGACCCATGGAAAACGAAAAAATCCAGTGGTTGAGGGATGAGATGAACATTCATGGTATGTGCGCATGTTGTGGTTCAACTTGGGACAGTGATTGTCTTGAAGGAGCCGAAGTCTTGCCATTGCCGCAGGTGTGCGCGCGTTGAATTGCAAGCATCCCGTTTGCATCAGCTGCTGTCGGCAAATGAGGGCCCTCAGCTGTCCCATGTGTCGAGCTGCACCATGGCTGCACCATGGCCATGAGTCGGACGGCAGAAAGGGCTGCAAAAAGATGCACGAATTTTTGATGCGGCGTGCAGCAGAAATATGCAGATGTTTTTTATGTTTTTGTTTGTCTTGTTGAAGCATTTTTAGTTTTCTGAGGCGTTCTTTTTGTCATCCTCGGTTTTCCTTTTTCTCTGTTCTGGATTGTTCTAGGATGGGTAAATGGCGGAACTTGTTTTGGTTTCAATACCTGCGAATGCTTTGCCTTGGTAAATTCGATTTCACATCGTAATAGTGTATATCATCATCCAACACTGGGGGCATGGCGTTTGCGTGGCTGAATGTGTCAGCGAGACTGTCATTGCCCCACAAAATGCTATCTCGCTGGAATTGTTTGTTGCATTCTGGCATTTGCAGCATTTTTCCAAAAGGCGACGGAAGGGAATACGACAAAATATGTTGTCAGGAAAATTCAGAGGACAGAAAACAGCGGAAAAGGGCGGGAAAACGGCGGAAAAGGACGGACTCTGAAAATTGAGTTCTTGCCGGAAACATGCCCAAAAGGTTTTACCACGGATTTTGCGTTTTTTCTAGCGGTTATTCCTCTCGTGAAACTTTGTTGAAAGCTGCAATCCAAGTCTCTCAATGTCGATGGAAGCCAATGCTTGAAACTGTACTGTAGTGGTTGTTTTCAGCATTGTTTTTCTTGCAGCGTTTCAATCATACGGAAATCCTTAGCAGTATGTGTGGCTGTTTGTCAGGGCTTTGGTCCCTAATTGCTTTGCAACTCCAAAAGTGGCCATGGGGAGTCCAAGTTCTTTGGTAAACTGTTGTGTGTGTGAGGCGTTTTTTGCGTTCCAGATGCATTTTTAACCCACAACGCAAAACAAAACTCATGCGGCGTTATTTTGTTGCCTCGGGGGCCTGAGGCACTTGTTTTTTGCCTGTGATGTTTCTAGGTATCTGTTAGGCTGTTAGGTACCTCCGATGTAATTAGGGTCCTGAACTGACAGTAAAGTAATGATTCTAATGATGGTGGTTTGCGGCAACGATTGGGTCCATTGATGTTGACTTTCTGAATTGGCGATAATTGGAACCCACATGTCACCCCATTCCATCGTGAAGTTGGAAAGTTGGAAAGCCCACATGGTACTATGATGTACTATGTTCATTTTTTTGTTTTCCTTCTGTCCCTTGCATTTGAACGGTTGTTCATTGTTCAAGGAATGTTTACTTTTCAGTAAACCAACATAACTCTAGCATATAGCTATGGAAAATGGTCAGTTGATAGAATGATTGACCTATTGCATCTATTTAAAAATATGATTGTCTACAGCTATGTGAGTTTACCAGAGAGTAGCGCTTAGAGAACATCAAGCATCCACAACATGCTCATGCGTTGTTGAACCCCTCCTTATTGTACTTGCATCCAAGGAGATCGACAAAGCTTTGCTCCTGGAACTTCGGATCGTTCACATGCACCGGCGAGGCTACAGTTTCTTTTCGATATCTCAACTGATACTGATGGCAAGGATTTTCAGCAAAGTTCATGGCTGATCTATAAACAATATAAACATGATTATGTCATACTATGCCAATTGTCACAATGATGTTACAAGTTGGATTATGCCTCCCACAGCGGATCTTTGGGATTTGCACTTGATTTTTCCAGTGTTTTCGACAGCATGTGCTGTCCAAAATGCTGAAGACTAATCAGGAGCTGGGGCCACAACTAAACATGTCAATGTGATCATCCTGGTGATGACTGAGGCTTGGAAGTTAACCATGGTTAACCCAGCCCGGAAATTCTCTTCCAGAAAAAATACCAGTTCGAGAGGAAGCAAAAATACTGTAAAATCACCAGCTGGATATCTATCAAGGGTATTTTGCAAGGCTGCGACAAGTGCAAAAAGGCTGTGACAGGATAGGACGAACCAGAATTGGATAGAATTGGCACTTCGACCTTCCCGCTGGAATCCAGTGAAGATGTGGTCAGATGGTTAGATGGAGAGTGGAAAAGAATTCATTTCACTATTATATCATTATATATTATATCCAATAGTTTCCAGCATGTAATTAGATGTGAAACAGCCGTTGTTGCCAATGTTTGTGCAACAGGTAGCGGATAACGGATAACCTTGCAAGATCCATTGGCACCCTCAACAGGGCGACACATCGTGACTTACTGTACAGCTTTAGTATTTTGCTGCATGCTAAGTATTTTTAGTTCACTGCTTTTGCAAATTTGAATTCAAGCACGGCATACCCAAAAAAAAGAAAACATATCAAACCCAGACTGCCCCATGATGGGTACAGGATGCAGCCACCAGAATCTGAAAACGCTGCGCCCCAGGTTTCGATTTGGTCCTGCCCATCCAGCCGTCTGGCGAGCCAGAGCACCCGCAGTCCTTCCCGGTGCACTATCCGTTTGGATTGAGTTCCAGACTTAGAAATGACCAGTGACCAGTTGACGTATGGGATGGGGCCGGTCAAGCCATTGGTATTTTTGACTGTTAAGACATGTTAGTACACATCATGATTAATGTTGGATACTGACTAGTGTAGGGTCCCCCCCCCTCAACAATTTTAGGCTACTCAAATACTCAATAACTCGGCATTGTAACGCCCCCTCAACAATTTTTAGGATAGTCAACTTAAGTAAGGATTTCAATTGACATCAATCTACTTTCAATTGATGTTCCTTTTAAATCAAAAAAAACATGGCCCCAAAAGTTTTTGTGCACAATAGGGTGCCATCGAAACAATTACATTATTGAGGATCTGGGTCCCTCATGGGGTACCGCCTTGAAAAAATGTTTGGGTGCTGTTTTAAAATAAGGAATTAATAAGGCATCTAATAATTTGGAAAACCTTGCATGGTCAAGGTTTTAGCATGGATATGGCTTTCTAAAGTAAATGGACCAACTTTACCCAAAGAAAGGTGTATAGAGGTGGATAAAGCTCCCGAGGTGTATCCAACATTATGATCTTATAAGGTGGTGCCCCCGAGCTTTTGGAGGGGTCATCCCATCAACAGTTGGTTGTTTTTTTTTGCGGTAAGCATCATAAACCCTAGTAGTTCTCCCAGTCATGTGTTAAATCTATGGTATTTCTACATTATATATACAGGTAGTATAAATAGATGATTATATATATATATGATGGGGACAATATATGGAATATGGAACTTCACATTATAAATCCATCACTGCAATTCCGACCCGGGCACCGCACATGGCACACGGTACCCCGTTGCCGAGGTTCGGACTTTGAGCTCTGCGTGCCTCCCAGCACCTTCAGGGATGCCATCATGCGCTTGAACTCGGACCAATTGGCAAGCGTGTTGGGTCCAGGGTGCCACGGAAATGATCATATATATATATATATATTTATATAATATACATATTATATATATATACATAACATGTATATATGCATGTGCATTCACATAAATATATATATATATTGAAAATGCAAGATTTATATATGTAGGATAATATCGGGAGGTGCGTGAAGAATATACATTATACACATCACATGTTGAGGGTGGAAAGGTCCACATGGTGGTTGATTCAGAGAATTAATCCATTATTTTCCAGAGAGGTTGTTACCTCAAGGCTTGATTCTAAGGAGCGAAGGAGCTGTGGATGGGTTATGTATGATTATGTATGTCCGGTCATATCTAAGGCCTAGAAGGATGTAATTTGTGTCATGTTCAGTTTAATTCAGGGGTTTATTTGTGAGCTTTGTTTTGCAAAGAACGTTTCGGTGAATGTTGAGGGCGATGGAGGGAGATGCACATGTATATTGTACAGTATCCAACGCTTGCTTGTCTCATGTCACAACATTTCAAACGCAATACTCAAACCTCTCTTTACTCAAGTATAAATGCGGATAATGTTTGCCTCTGATTTATAAACCTGGCCCCCCCCCCTCTTGATTACCTCAAATAAAGTTAAAAACTTGTTTGTATGTAAAGGTTTTCAATTACCACAATTTAAAACGAATACATAAAATGCAATTTCCAAAAAAAAACAGGAATCCAACAATTGTTTTAGTATTGGTTTAGTATTCATCTCATGGATTTAGTATTGATTTAGTATTCATGTCATGGATTTAGTATTGATTTAGTATTCATGTCATGGATTTAGTATCGATCTCGTATTCATGTCATGGATTTAGTATTGATTTAGTATTCATGTCATGGATTTAGTATTGATTTAGTATTCATGTCATGGATTTAGTATTGATCTAGTACTCATGTCATGGATTTAGCGTTGATTTGTATTCATGTCATGGATTTAGTATTGATCTCGTATTCATGTCATGGATTTAGTATTGATTTAGTATTCATGTCATGGATCTGTGCAAATCTGGGTTTAGGGCCAAAAAACATTAGCTTTATTCAGGGTCAAACTCTAATTAGTGCTAAGGCACCTCATGGGGGGTACCCTTGACGAGTTGATTTGGGATTGATTTTGGATAATTTTGAATAAAGGTTTTGAATAGAAAGAGCAACCATTATTTTTGAAAATTTGAAGTTATCAAGGTAAGATCTGATGAGCTGGCAATTTGAATCAGTACATGAAAGCCACCTCAAATAAAACTTTTTTTCAGCCCCATCTGGGCAAATCTGGGTTAAGGGCCAAAAAAATTTAGCTTTATTTAGGGGTAGTTTATTATTTAGTTTGGGGGTTTGGTTAGCTTTATTCAGGGGTAGTTTACAAATCGCAGGTCAACATTATTCAATGATATTGACAAAGGGAACTTACCTAAATGGCACCATACTCAGCAAATGCATGCAACATGGCAGAGGTTTAGCCGGTTTAGCTGAAAGTTTGCGGCAGGAAATCGCGGCTGTCTACGAAATGGGCAAAGATATTGCAGGTAGTACGACGTTTGGCTGATTCGGTGCAGATGGTGGCCTGAGAGGATTTAGTAAGGCTTCATGAAATCGCAAAGATGTTTATATATATATGGTTATTGTATAGCATGCTTTATTTAGATACTCCACTATAACATATGGTTCATATATTACACATAAACTGCCAAACCTGATAAAACGATGTTCAACACAAGATGGCAATGTTCGAGGCAAACAAACTCGGTTGGGTTGCGCCACTTGCAACTTTCGGATGC
Source organism: Cladocopium goreaui (assembly GCA_947184155.2). Taxonomy (NCBI): domain Eukaryota; class Dinophyceae; order Suessiales; family Symbiodiniaceae; genus Cladocopium; species Cladocopium goreaui. The sequence continues at coordinate 176,627 of CAMXCT020006712.1, read as the reverse complement.
AACCAACAAACTGGCGCGAGTTCATCAGTTTACAGCAGTGCTTTCGGGTTCCGAACATTTGGGATTCTGATGTTGACTGATGGAGAGAAAGAGAGAGAGAGAGAGAGAGATGTTGACTGACTGGATTCTTGGTGGAGGTGGTTCTGCTTCAAAATCGTCAAGCAGGGAGAAATTGGAGTACTTAGTCTGCCATGTTTTCAGTTTTGTACCAACCTTTGGCAGACAAGCATCGCAATGGAAAGTGGTTGACCTAGTGAGGTTCTTGAGATTCATGAGCATGAGGATGCAGCCAAATGCTCACTCACCAAAAAGCCAAACTCAAGTATTAGTTTTCTGTTTTTTTTGACGCCATCACTTGTTCATGCATATTTTCTTTAAACAAACATCAAGATCTCATGGAAGCCTATACCGTAGTTTCTTCCAACCTTCTAAATATCATAGAATTGGATTGGAAAATTTACAGGAAACCCCTATATTTGATGGTAAAAACATTAAAAACCATGGTTTCTGTAGATTTGCACTCTTTGCCAATCCATTAAAAATATGGGTGGCCTAGGAACTGCTACCGCTGGATGCTTTCGATCTTGGCTCGTTGCAAAGTGCGAAGAGCTGTTCTCCAGCAGCTGGGCTGGAAGATTTTGGTGACCGGGCTGGGTGCGTGAAAAACAATGAAAAACACGTTGGGGCCGCTAGATGGCTATAGGCTTGATCTTAAGAAAAAAACATACAAAAACAAGAGTCTAAATTGGTTCAGATAACATCATTTTTTTGATTTTTGGATGTTTATGGCAATTTTATGGATATTTCATGCATATTGTTGGGGTTTCGCAACATACAACTGGGCGCCAGCACCTGTAGTAGATGTTCAACTGCTGGCGCCCTTAGACGGTTAGGTGAAATTAAGAAGACACATGTGGTTAGTACACCTATATTACTGTATTATTGTTGATGTATTTATATATATATATAGATCATAGATATTATTATTGTATGTTAGGTGATGTATCCCCTTAAATCCAGAATGATTGATGCTTTCAGCACGTTCGTTTGACAACCAGAGAGAGATGTTGTGATACGAAATGCAACCCGATCACAGGGTTTTTGGAGCGTGAGAAGTGCACCAGTGGGAGACAGTTTCTGGCTTTTTAGTTCGTACTCATGCCCTGATTTTCACGTCGTTGGACATGAACACTTCAGCAGAACTTCGCCTTGGAACTGTGAACCCATGCAACATCATGCAACAAACATCAACAAACTATAGTTGAAAAGGGGAGAGCCCGTCAATCGCCTTTATCAATGGTTCTATCTTCAGCTTCACTTTCTCATTCTGCTGGGTATAGCTTGTCCCAGGCAGAACTTGGAGTGGCGTTTAGCGAACATCCCCTGCTACTTCTCGCTCTCACCGGGCTGGAGCGTCTCAAGCACGACCCTCTACGTGCAGTGGGATCCAGATCGAGATGTGATTTGAGCGGACCGTTCCACGGGCCTCGTTGTGCATAAGTGATGGCCATGGATTGGTTGAGAATGATGGTTGCCGGATATTTTCCAACAAAGATGGACTACCCTCTGGTAAACTAACATAGCTATTGAAAATGGCCATTTATAGTGAGTTTTCCCATTAAAAATTGTGATTTTCCATTGCTATGTTAGTTTACCAGAGGGTACAAGAATGAATCGGTCTGGATGTGCTTTTAAAAAGTGGTTTCATTCAGCTAATGAAAAAAAAATCCTACAGTACTTGTTCATTCATCTTGTGGCTGCAAACCTCATGGCCATGGCCTGAATGGTCACTACGCCTCTCAAACTCTTTGTAGAACCATGCCTCGATAATGCTGATTAACATGAAGTATTACCCATAGGATCCATGTATGGTATATATGGTAACATTTGGGGTATATTGATGGGATCCATGTTACCATACATAGCAGCACCATGGATCCGTCATGGGTTATTTGAACCATTTTGAGACCCTATTCTCGCACGGGCGGCGGGCGGCCAGTGGCGGACCTCAGTCTTCATCCCCACAGTGTATCCGGTGATCAACTCATCGTATACCCTCCGGTAAACCATACAAAAAGCTGTGGAACATCACCTAATGTGTAAGTAAATCAACTTAAAATGTTCATGAATTTTCTATGTGCCATCACCATATCATAGCAATGTAAGAAACTACATCTTAAATTACCAGAGGCTATGAATATAACTGGTTGGTGTCCCAACTGACTAATATTGTTCAGAGGGGTTGAAACCACCAACCAGATAAGTAGTGTGAAGTATTACTTGGCATATGACGCCTCACCTTCGCAGGTCACCGAACTGAAAAAACGCAAAAGCCATGACTCCTGCCAGGGCACCCACGGCAGGAACATCAGATGACTGCTTCAATTTAGGACTGATTAGGTCATAACATCATACAACATCTCATATTAGTTGATTATCTAGTGATTATAAGAGCTGATTTTGACTGACTAGACATATTAGAACATCTCAGGTTAATTTTTGATTCAGGACTAGCCTCAGATTGAACGTCAAAAAGATGCTCGTCACACCGGTTTGTGCTTGGTCATGTGGTTCTCATATTGCAAAGATTCGTCCTTTCATGTTGTAAGTTTGTAGAAGAACCCACCACACCCCGACTTAGTTCCTATTTTAGCAGGAAATCTGTTGCGGTAATCTCCTGAGCAAATTCAACTGGATACAGGATGCAGATGGTGGGGTTTGTAGCTTAGGCGTTGGTGCCAAAGTGCACGCGGGCATTTGAATTTTAAGGGCCCAAGGTAGATACCACTCGCAGTGTCGATGACCATTGGGCTGACAAAGAACTAAAAGCAAGCAACAGCATGAAGAACCAACAAACAGTGGGAGATCTTGGAGTGTACTGACGGCAATGTTAACCCAGAACGAATAAACCCGCGGATTCCCAATAAAGGTGGGGGGGGGTACCTATGTAGATAGTATGTCTCTTAAATTGTGGCTGTTTTGAGCGCAACCACCCCGATCAAGAGGGAATGAATTAGTCCGATGTTGGCCGCAGGTTACAGTCACAGTAGCCAACCATCATTTCTCAATTTTAGCTGTCAAAACATTTGTCGGTTAACAATTTGTCCAGGCATAAGGTGTGGAGTGTAGGCAGCAGATTCGAATTTGTGGTGGTTGCAGGTCGCAAGAGAGAGAGAGAGAGACATTTCATATCATCAAACATCCTAATATCAAATCATATCTGCCATAGGGTAAAGTAACATAGATGTGGAACATGGCCCTTTTATGGGTGAAGAGTTCCTTGGACTCGAACTTGTTTGCAATCAATGACCCAACATGATGTTCCACTCATTGGCCACTTTATCACTGTAGAATTGTCACGTACCATCACGCATCATGTATGATTGTATAATGTCTTATTGTTTGTTGCCATGTGTCATCATGTGTTTTCAATTGTCATTAATTCAAAATGTTATGATGTGTTGTATCATGCGGTATCGCGTATTTTCATCCAGTGTCACGTGTTATTGGCTATGTCATGTGTTATCATGTGCTGTTGTATAGTCTATTGAAACTTTTCTTTTCCCGGGTGGGTAGTCACAAGATCCCTTTCTCGTGGTTGTGTCACCACTCTGGTCAGGCTGGCGATGAAAACGTGGCGCTGAAGTTTCCGGGTGCTGAGAAGGAAAGAGAAGCCAAGCCTCTTGGCGTGACGAGAAGAAAAAGCAGCGAATTAACGAATTAGTATAGCTATGGTTACAAACTCCTACAAGTTGGGTGAAACCCTGTATGGTTATGGGATACTGTAAGTTATATATCAACTTTCAACTGGAACTGCACTTTCAATTATTCAAACATATACAGTAGCATCAAACTATATTGCAAAATCATGTAAATGGTGTACATTGGCTCATTTAGTTGGATGATTTAGCGAGTGTCCATAGCTATGTTAGATTTTCCGAGGGAAAAACAAATGGTAAGACATACATTTAGTTGATACCAATTATTTTCAATGACTTTGTAAATCCCATGATAGTGGGATTTTACGGATTTTTTGTTGCCACGAAAGGATATAACTTGGGGGGTTGCCAGGCGACTATATACATAATTCAACAGTTTGCTTTGTTTGGTTACGGTGGGATTTTTAGGGGTGCAGCAACAGAACATTAGATTATTGGATGCATTTCTTCAACTTTCTTCCAATTTGGACCAATTTGGGAATTGGGGATAGCCAAACATCAACCAACCCGATGTTTTTGTCTCAGTCCGCTGGCCTTTCTACACTTGTGTTTGAAAATAGATGAACATATACAGTATATAGGGTACATTGGTCGCTTGTGACCCTATTCACTGTTTCTATGATGTTTCTATGTTCTGAAGCAAAAAAGATAGGGTCACAAGTGACCAAGTGTGCTTGGAGTCCCACGCCTGTCACACAAAAATGGTGCGTCCCCTTTGTGGTCGCTTGTGACCCTATTCGTGCCCGAAGTATCATTTTTGAAGGAAGTCTCGCAGAAAAGCTTCGTTCTTGAGTTTCGAAGCTTCATTTTTGAAGGAAGTCTCGCAGAAAAGCTTCGTTTTAGAGCTTCGAAGCTTCATTTTTGAAGCAAGTCTCGCAGAAAAGCTTGGTTTTTGAGTTTCGAAGCTTCATTTTTGAAGGAAGTTTCGCAGAAAAGCTTCGTTTTAGAGCTTCGAAGCTTCATGTTTGAAGGAAGTATGGCAGAAAAGCTTGTTTTTTTGAGTTTCGAAGCTTCAGTTTTGAAGGAAGTCTCGCAGAAAAGCTTCGTTTTAGGGCTTCGAAGCTCCATGTTATTTATCTATCCCCCTTACCATTTCCACTACTAAAAGGGTGAACACGTGCTTGGTACTATCCTCTGATTCGTGGATAATTCAAGCAAAAAAAATGGACCCGTGCACCAGTTTTTGTAGTAAAAGGGTGTGCACTGTATCTTGTAGCGGCGTTCCATTTGGCACTCATAAATCGGAAACGCATTTTGTAGTGATTTATTTTGGGATGCGTTGTGTCGTACCGGAAACCCCAAAGCCCTCTTCTGCCAGTCATGCTCGGCCCGCGCGCATAATCAAACGTCGAATGTGAGAAAGAACCTCGCTCTAGCAACAGGAGGCTTTATTTTCTAAGCCATCCAATGGTGCCATCAAAACCTCTCAAAAACAGCATCAACAAGTGGCACCCCATAAAACACCATTCCACATCCTTCTTGCCATTCCATGTGTGGGTTAGTTATGATTAAATGTTTTTTTTTTTTTTGCCTGTTATACCGCCAATATATGTCAATATATCATTTATTTATCCAAGATACTATGGAAGATGCCCAGAATAATTTTATGCGACATCTTCCCATTAACACTATCCCACCTCAAAAAAACCATATCTGGATAAAATGTCCCTTGCTACAAAAAGGGGCAAACCATTTGTTACTACAAAACGAGGTGTTCCCATAAAAGTTGTTTGGGTGTGAACAATTTTAAAGGGGACTATCTATACAATAATGGGAGTATAATATATATATATAGAGTATAATATGGTTAGTGTTGATTAAATGGGGATTACTTTCCATTAATAGGTCAGTGATGATTAAATGGTCGTTTGGCTTTTTGTACCGCAAATATGCCATATGGGAAAATACGATGGCCGGACATGCTTGGCCATCGTATTTTCCCATGTCGTTTTTTGAGGAAAATTGGGATAAAAAATCATGGAATATGCCACTGAAATAATTTTATACGAGGTCTTCCCATTATAATTATCCCACCTATAAACCCCATATCTGGCTAAAATGTCCCTTGCTACAAAAAGATGCAAAACGTTTTTTACTACAAAAAAAATGTGTTCCCATAAAAATTGTTTGGGTGTGAACAATTTTAAAGGGGACTATCTATACAATAATGGGAGTATAATATATATATATTATATAGTATAATATGGTTAGTGTTGATTAAATGGGGATCATTTTCCATTAATAGGTCGCTATGACCTGGGCCCCGGAAAGTAAACCAAAGATTTAGAGTGAAATTTCCAGAAACCATTTAGTAAAGTAGAGAATCATGATTTTTCACTGCAACCCGTTTGCGAAACCATTTTGTAGTGACCCACATTGGCTTTTGATCCACCATCAAAAACCCCAAAAACATTTTGTAGCAGGGGGGGTTGGTTCAGATTCAAGCAGCATTTTGTTGTATAAGGCTGTGTTTGTAAACGGTTGAGTAGACACAACTACCCTGCAGAATGCACACAGGGATCTAGTTTCTGGATTACTTTTGTCATGCGCTGCATTTTGTAGTGACACACGCGTGCACAAACTTTTGTAGAACCCACTGCGCCCCCCTCCAGATAAGCCCCAAAAAGTTCGAAAAACATGTTTTTTATGTGGAGACTTCAAGAAGGAAAAATGGGACAGATTTGGTTTAAAACCAATCAATTGAATTTGAAGTTGTGCGCTTAGATCGTTTTTGTTGCCCCATAGCTATGACGATTGCAGTTCAAAATCTCTGCGCCGTGCTTTTGTCACACCTTTTTTGGCCATTACATGCGATTACCAATCATAATCTAAACGTATCCCATTCTACTAGATTCCTGCTCGTTTTGTCCAATAGTCAAGTTTCACCCAAGTTCAAAAAATCCATGCTCAGCTCCTTTCACCAACAAAGCACAGATTCGATGGGTGATGTCCTAGTTTCTGGATTACTTTTGTCATGCGCTGCATTTTGTAGTGACACACGCGTGCACAACCTTTTGTAGAACCCACTGCGTCCCCCTCCAGATAAGCCCCAAAAAGTTCGAAAAACATGCTTTTTATGTAGAGACTTCAAGAAGGAAAAATGGGACAGATTTGGTTTAAAACCAATCAATTGAATTTGAAGTTGTGCGCTTAGATCGTTTTTGTTGCCCCATAGCTATGACGATTGCAGTTCAAAATCTCTGCGCCGTGCTTTTGTCACACCTTTTTTGGCCATTGCATGCGATTTTTAATTATAATCTAAATGTATCCCATTCGACCAGGTTCCTGCTCGTTTTGTCCAATAGTCAAGTTTCACCCAAGTTCAAAGAATCCATGCTCAGATTTCCATTCACCCTCAAAGCACAGATTCGATGTGTGATGTCCTATAGTTTCTGGATTACTTTTGTCATGCGCTGCATTTTGTAGTGACACACGCGTGCACAAACTTTTGTAGAACCCACTGCGCCCCCCTCCAGATAAGCCCCAAAAAGTTCGAAAAACATGTTTTTTATGTAGAGACTTCAAGAAGGAAAAATGGGACAGATTTGGTTTAAAACCAATCAATTGAATTTGAAGTTGTGCGCTTAGATCGTTTTTGTTGCCCCATAGCTATGACGATTGCAGTTCAAAATCTCTGCGCCGTGCTTTTGTCACACCTTTTTTTGGCCATTACATGCGATTACCAATCATAATCTAAATGTATCCCATTCTACTAGATTCCTGCTCGTTTTGTCCAATAGTCAAGTTTCACCCAAGTTCAAAGAATCCATGCTCAGATTTCCATTCACCCTCAAAGCACAGATTCGATGGGTGATGTCCTAGTTTCTGCATGACTTTTGTCATGCACTGCATTTTGTAGTGACACACGCGTGCACAACCTTTTGTAGAACCTACTGCGTCTCCCTCCAAATAGCCCAAAAAAGTTCGAAAAATATGCTTTTTATGTAGAGACTTTAAGAAGGAAAAATGGGACAGATTTGGTTTAAAACTGATCAATTGAATTTGAAGTTGTGCGCTTAGATCGTTTTTGTTGCCCCATAGCTTTGAGCATCGTAGCAGAAAACCTCTTGAAAGGTCAATTCTTGGAATCCGATGGAAATCCCAAGGTTGTATTTACTTGTGCTCGGCAAATACTATGACCTGGGCCCGGAAAGTGAACCAAAGATTTAGAGTGAAGTTTCCAGAAACCATTTAGTAGCGAATCATGATTTTTCATTGCAATCCGTTTTCACTACAAAATGGTTACGTAAAGTCATTTTGTAGTGACCGACATTGGCTTTTGATCCATCATAAAACCTCCCAAACCATTTTGTAGCAAGGGGGGTTGGTTCAGGTTCAAGCATCATTTTGTAGTATAAGGCTGTGTTTGTAAACGGTTTAGTGGGCACAACTTCTCTGCAGAATGCACACAGGGATATTTATCTATCTTTCTTTCTTTCTTTCTTATCTATCTCTCTCTCTCTCTATCTATCTCTCTCTCTCTCTTTCTATCTCGTTATCTCTCTATCTCTCTATCTCAACTTCTAAAAATTCTAAAAGCGGTCCGAACATGGTGTGTTTTGTACATGTTGACTCTCTCTCTCTTTCTATCTCTTTATCTCTCTATCTCTCTGTCTCAACTTCTAAAAGCGGTCCGAACATGGTGTGTTTTGTGCATGTTGACTTCGAAATGGACTTCACGCGGGCAGCTGGCTCCGCGCCCGCCGCTGTAGCGAGCTTACTTGTCGACTCTCCGGAGCCACAAAGCATTGGAAAACACTACCTTTTGGCTCCTCTGCATCTTCTTTCTTCTGACTCGTTCGAAGTAGAATGGAGACCATGGTTTGGTAAAACGCAGGGGGGTAGTTTAAATCAAGAAGTAGAATGGAAGTTTAAATAAAGAAGTAGAATGGAGACAATGGTATAGTGGAACGCAGGGGGGGGAAGTTTAAATAAAGAAGTAGAATGGAGACAATAGCACCATGGTTTAGTGGAACGCGGGGGGGGGGAAGTTTAAATAAAGAAGTATAATGGAGACAATGGTTTAGTGGAACGCAGGGGTGGAAGTTTAAATCAAGAAGTAGAATGGAGACAATGGTTTAGTGGAACGCAGGGGGGGTAGTTTAAATAAAGAAGTATATTGGAGACAATGGTTTAGTGGAACGCGGGGGGGAAAGTTAAAATAAAGAAGTAGAATGGAGACCATGGTTTGGTGGAACGCAGGGGGGGTAGTTTAAATAAAGAAGTAGAATGGAGACAATGGTTTAGTGGAACGCAGGAGGGGGGAAGTTTAAATAAAGAAGTAGAATGGAGACCGTGGTTTGGTGGAACGCAGTGGGGGGTAGTTTAAATAACGAAGTAAAATGGAAGTTTAAATAAAGAAGTAGTATGGAGACAAAGGTATAGTGGAACGCGGGGGAGGGGAAGTGTAAGTAAAGAAGTCGAATGGAAGTGTAAATAAAGAAGTAGAATGGAGACAATGGTATAGTGGAATGCGGGGGGGGAAATTTAAATAAAGAAGTAGAATGGAGACCATGGTTTAGTGGAACGCAGGGGGGGTAGTTTAAATAAAGAAGTAGAATGGAGATAATGATTTAGTGGAACGCAGGGGGGGGAAGTTTAAATAAAGAAGTAGAATGGAAGTTTAAATAAAGAAGTAGAATGGAGACAATGGCATAGTGGAACGCGGGGGGGGAAGTTTAAATAAAGAAGTAGAATAGAGACCATGGTTTAGTGGAACGCGGGGGGGGTTTAAATCAAGAAGTATAATGGAGACAATGGTTTAGTGGAACGCAGGGGGGGAAATTTAAATAAAGAAGTAGAATGGAGACAATGGTTTAGTGGAACGCAGGGGGGGGAAGTTTAAATAGAGAAGTAGAATGGAGACAATGGTTTAGTGGAACGCAGGGGGGGGAAGTTTAAATAAAGAAGTAGAATGGAGACAATGGTTTAGTGAAACGCAGGGGGGGGAAGCTCAAATAAAGAAGTAGAATAGAGACCATGGTTTAGTGGAACGCAGGGGGGGAAGTTCAAATAAAGAAGTAGAATGGAGACCATTGTATGGTGGAACGCAGGGGGGGTGAGAGTTATTTAAGGGATAGGGTCGCAGGTGACCGGATAATAGGGTCGCAAGTGACCGGGCAGAATAGGGTCACAAGTGACCGGATAATAGGGTCACAAGTGACCATGGTACCGTATATAGGTATACTGGTATACCTTCAAAATTAAAGGCCGGATTGTTGATAATAATTTTCCTGAATTGCTAAAGAATAAGGTAGACTACTACGGTAAACTCATTCTTTGGACAACCGACACGTGCTCCACTCAGGAAGAAACATGCTGCCAGAAAGGCCAAGGACAGGCAACTCGCAGGTTGACCAGGGACCGCATAGATTCAGCTGGGACACCATGGAAGGAATGGTGACTTGGTCTCCGCCTCAGGAGTCGCAGCCTCCCTTGGAGCGTCGCAGGTGGGGTTCCAAAGCAGTTCCTCCATGAAATCCACAAGAAGGGCCCCTTTACCTAAGGTTTTTGGGGGCCGTTGCTTGAATTCTTCATTTACCCCCTGGTAAATTAACATAGACCCTGAAAATCACCAATGTTGAATGGAAACTAGTCTTCCAACCCCGATGACTGCCAGGGTCTATATTAATTTACCAGAGGGTAAATGAGTCACTTTCAGCCACCCAAGTCTTGTGCAACGCTTTGCAGTTCCGCCAAAGCAGCGACCACGGTTGATGGTCGAGACCGCGACCGTGAGAGGCGCTTAAGCTGTCCGTGTTGCGGTTGGGGATTTGATCCAACAAAAATCACATGGGAATTTGATGGGATCTACATGATTGAATAATCTAAAATTCGATGGGATATGTTGTTGAAGGTTTTTAGATGTTTGTATGATAACGAATTAAGATGAATTCACCATGAAACTGGGATAGAATGGCTTTTCTTTGGCCAACAAACTATAACTACAGTTAGTATTTGGGTTTTTGTGCACTTGTTCATCCCTGTTTATCCCAGTAGTCTTCCGACGTCAGGCATGGCCCACGCGAACGCGCAGAGAAGGGTGACTCGGTGTGCAAGGATTACTATGGCTGGGTTGAACTGGTAAGATCCCTTTTTGCAGGTGGTTCTCGGAACCCTCAAATGGCTAAATCGGTGTGTGGTATAGCAGCATATAGCATTGGGTTTGCTACATTGCGCCTGACTAGATAACGCTTGTTCTTGGCTCAGTGTAGTGTTTGATATGTGGGTTGGATAGGGTTTGAGTTTCGTATGTTTCATGCATAGCATGCAATCGATATTTACCATTTGGGTCCAGTTGGGTATGTTCTGAAGTGAAGGTTGCAACTAAGTTTCATTGGACTAGTTGGGCATGTTGCCCAGCTTCGGGCAAGTTTGGTCGGAAAGGGTATCAAACGTCCAGATCTACAGCATCACTGGTATTTACCTGCAATCATGAGGCATGGTAACGGACTCATTCAGTGAGACCAGAAATTCTCAAGGAAATACCACTCGGCCACATGGGCGCTTCAAGTGGATGTGCTCAGGACTTTCATATATTTCCAGATGATTGCCTGGCCACATTTGTGATCCCTGCGGGATCCAGATTTTCATCATAAACCATCATAAACCATTCTGTACTAATCATATCTAAATTAGATATCAACGGCAATGACGGAAATCATGCCCAGCAAGGGCATACTGTATCCCCAATGTCATAATCCGCTACGATTTGGACACCTCAATGGTGGCCTCACTCAGCCGTCCCTTCGAGGTTCCCTTCGCGACAAGCGCCCCGAGCGAAACGATGCGCCACGGGAACGTTATCCGGAGAGGGAGCATAGGGACAGGTGCGGGGGTTCTGGCGGGTTCTGGTTCGTTTTCATGGTCACCCATCATCACAAGTTGGATACATTTGATGGATTTTGATGGATTTGGATGGATTTTGATGGTACAAATGCGACAAAAACCTACAAAAACTGTGTTCTTTTCTTGGCCGCACGGAATCACCGCAGCCAGCCGCAGGGATCGCTACACGGAGCGCGGCCGGAACGGTGCGGCGTTGGACCGCTCCCCGCGCGGATATCGGCAGAGTCGATCCAGAGATCGAGGGCGCCGCTTGGAGTGGAGAAACATCCGCTATGTTGGCACCCTGGGAATCAATTCGTGACATTCGTGCTTCCAAAGTATGCCCAAAAAAAAGTGCAAATGGAACGCCTTATGGGCCTTATGGGAGTTAACAAAAAGAAGTCAAAATTGCAGTGGTTTAGCCTGAATTTCAAATGTATACACGTGCTCCATGACTCAAGATTCTTCGATTTGCGCTATGGTTGGATATGTTTGCTGGAATTGTGTGGAAATCTGCCGGAAATTCCCGGAATAGCGCCGGAACATTCCAGAATGATTCAGGCAGGACTTGTTCCTGTTTTTTGAATATTATTGTTCATCTTGGGGGCAAAAACACGAGTAATGTTGGGATTTTTCATATACAAGTGCTTCAGGCTCTTTGCTCGTTTCGCCCTGATAGAGCTTCAAGTTTAAACTGCAATAACATGCAATACCCCTTTGATCCTTTCTTTAGGACCTGTTCCCTTTTTTTCGTGCTCGTTACCTGTTTTGCCTAAACAAATCCTTTGCACCTTTGCTTTTGCGACATTGGGGTTCCAGGTATTGATTTCCTAATCAATAAAAACATTGCAGGGTGTATTGAGATTGATTTTCACCAGAGCATGCTCACCTCCCTTCCACCACAATTATCGTCATTATATTCTTCCGCTGGGTATTTTTTGGGGCTGTTGCTACCCATCATCCGTCGGTTCATAGGTGGGACAAGTGTTGGCATGTTCGAGTTGCTGGAGGCTCCCAAAATGATACGGGTTACGTCAGGTGATTCCATCTACTGCTAAAAATGGCGAAACATTGCCAGATCCATCACCACCTCAACCGAATTCCTAGGGCCTGAAGGGGGTTCGGACAACATGTCCATGTCCCAATGTGAGTTCCAGATCTTGTACCACTGAAGTGCCTTTAAAGTTGATCTATGCGGGGACGAACATCATCCAGAGAGATGTTTCAAGCGAAAAGGTGTTGCTTTAGCGGGGTATGCTGGAACCTCGTCCGAGGATACGGCGAAGCAGAGTATCGGAGTGAACGGCCCTATGGGACCCGAAGTGATCGTCGGAAGACCCAGCTGAGCCGAAACAGTGCTTGTGAGATGCGGTGGGGACGATCTCACCATAGCCGGTTGGTGATTTAAAATGTTTCTGCTGGTTATTCTTGGAATTTGATTATTAAATTACATTAAGTTGACTACGATTCCAGTTAAAGCCAGCACCAGCTGGCCACAGCCGTACCAGTCTGCATTTGAAGCTCTGAAGCTCCGTGAACTTTCTCCAGGTGCAGAAAGTGACTACCGGAGCGACCGTCCAACGACGGCACGAAGCGCCCCCATCGGAGCGCGCTGTGCCTCGGCTGAGCTTCAGGATGGATGCGGAGACCTTGTTGGACACGAGGGTTGTGACACATAATTTAAATCATGTGGGTAAAACAATGTTATAAACCACCCATTTGGGAACGGATAATATACCACCATAAAAATGATGATGACTGGGGGATGATTTATGGATGATGTTTATGGCATTGTTTTACCACATTATGTGATTTGTATATTTGTATATCATTGATCATGTTGGCGTTGAGAATCAGTCTCTCCCTAACACTGCCTGAAACGGCCGACCTTTGCGCGCATACTGTACATACAATACCTACCCACAACAAAAGTTTGCGCTGCTTGCCCTAAACTTTCAGGGACTATCTACTTCCAAGTTGGGTGGAAAGTCTACTGGTAAAGTGCATTGAACTCAGAAAGATAACACATGACATGAGTGATTTTTACGTCCACGCTTTTTGGTGTCCTGGTAGGTTCTAGCACGTTTACATATATGTATACCTTATTCATTGGTGTGGATATTGATGGATGTTAAGTTTCAACGAGACTTCACCATAAAAAATCCTTCAGCCATTGATTAAACCTGTTTGGGAGGCCCTCCAGCCCCACCAGCGCCCCCACGAGCGTATGATACCGCAGGCGCCGGGTTTCTGTCCGGAAAGGCTGAAGGAAAGCAGTGCGGTTTTCTTAGCCTCTGGGAAAAGTTGACATAGCTATGGAAAATCACTGTTTAATGGGTAAATCAACTATTTCGACTGGGCAATTTTCAATAGCAAACTGTTAAATTACCAGAGGGTAACACTTTCTCAGAGGCTTTCCTGAGTTTCCTATGTATTTCCTTCAGATTTTTGTTGAAAGAAGTTTTGGGAGAAGACTAAACATACGAAAACATGTTGTAGCGGCATTCACTATGGCATGCCATACATGTAACTACTCGGTTACTCTTCCCATCCCACTAATACTTAACGGCCCCCCATGAAGCATCGTTTAGTATGATACTCATGGGACCATTCGGGGCTTGTTTGATATACAATGACGATCTCAAAGGCCCTGTCCAGTGACTCGATCTCGATTCTGGGTACATTGAGATGTTTTACCCAGTCGAATCTCAACCACTCGAAAGTCAGTATCCTTTTGGAAAACGGTGCAGCTTCACTTCCATGGACCTGCGATACTCTTGATGGCAAGGTAGAAAGATTGACCTGACAACACCTCGTGCAATTTTGTGGCATTGCCAGGATTCAGATTTGGGCATTGGCTTTCTCAGATGAACTGATGTAGTACCACAACTATATGACTATGGCGCTCATGCAACGTGCATGTTTGTGGCTGGCGTAGTTCTTATCTCAGTATGTCTCCCATCTAGGCATTTGACAGTTGAAAACGGGGCTGATGAAGTTACACTATAGTTCACATATCGGTTGCTATGGAAACATTACGACATTAAACAATGACGGCCACTGTTCGTTTTGGAGCAGTAGAGGGTCAGCCGTTTTCAGGATTTTCAGGTGTCGATATGGCTGTGCAAACATGGCTACCTATGGCTATAATATGTTATATTTTACATAGTTAGATATATGGCACATCTAACCCATGATTTGCCATCAATGTTGGTGAACTGGTGCTACATCCACAATGGTTTCGGGAGTGTTTACTACAAGGTGGTGTCCCTCCACTTATGTTGGTTTATAATTACTGTAAACTCCGTGAATACTCTATATATATAATATTATATGATATTATAATATCATTTGATATCTTATCATATATTATATTATTTATATTATTTATATTACATATATATATATTATATATATATATATATGATATGATTTTATATATATTATATATAATATATATATATATATATCATTAACCATGAAATTCACCTAGTTTTGTTCATTACCCATCCCCCCTCTGCCATGACAGGCCGGCGCTCCCGCAGCCGCCGCCGCTCGCCGCCGCGCACGGCCTTCAGCGGACCGATCCGGGCACCGGCGGTGGCTGCGCCACCAGCGCAGGTCTATAGTGGGGAGCCCAAACTTTGGGACATGTACCCTCTGGTAATTTAACATAACTATGGAAAATCACCATTTTTAATGGGAAAATCCACTATAAATGACCATTTTCAATAGCGACGTTAAATTGCCAGAGGGTAGGTAGTTAACTCGGTAGGACCTGGGTGATAGAAGTGGGTAAAACTAATTCTTAACATGTTCTTACATTAAAAACAGTGATAGGAATAGCGGAATAACTATTCTATCTTATTTTTTTGGGTACTATAACCCATTTTTCTATCCACTTATATCGTATTGTAAGGAGACAGAAGGAAGTTACCAACCAGTTGGCTAACTCCACAGCCCATCGAACTACAGTGTTTTAAAGCTGCTCTCAATTGGTTTATAAAGCCATCCAAAGTTTTGATAGCCACCACAAACACAGTACTAGCCATATTTAAGGCCTACATCTAAAACTGTTTCATCCCCTCCCAAATGTTAGATTTTGTTCAATACCCTGGTATATCATGGCATATCACCAGTTACATCCAGTTACCTTCATCTCAGAACTTGTTGAAGGGTAAAAATTGCACAGTACAGCCCCCGGCTGTATTTGGGAGAAATGTCTTCCTGATTGCCTTGATTGTTCCCCTTCTAAATCTCAAAACCAACAGCAGCATGGTCATTCTCAATTCTTCAGTGGTTATTCAAGATACTCGAAGAAGTAAAACCTTCTATAAACTAACATGGATGTGAAAAAAGAACACTACGTATCATGAATCAGTGTCCTATTCAAAAAACATTACATGTCCACATGTTGTTTGTCATTTTTGTTTGTTTTCCCCAGGGTATCCCATTCAATCACCATCTTTGGTCAAATCTAAGTAAGGCATTCAATCACCATTTTTCGTCAATCATTCCTATTCAATTTCCATTTTTTCATTTGGTTGGTGGTTTGGAACATTTTTGTTTTCCCCAATAGCTGGGATGATGATCCAATCTGACGAACTCATATTTTCAGAGGGATTGAAACCACCAACCAGATAGCCATGGTTTTCATCATTATTAACCATTGTTAATCCACTATAATCCACTATAATCCACTATAATTAATCCACTATATATTATAACCAGCATTTTTTCATGCTTCCCCCAGCATTTTCCCAGTTCCCCGCGTTTCCCCCGAGGCCGTCCCAGCACCGGAGCTCCTTCGGCCTCCCCTTCGGTCCCTGCGGTCCCGAAGGCGGTCCCGAAGGGGGGCCCTCCGGTGCGAGCGCCTCCAGCGACAGGCGCGCTACGTATGGAGACCAGGGAAGAGTTGCCCTGGTTGGTTAATTGATTCCCATAGGATCCATGTATGCTGCTATATATGGTAACGTTTACCATCAATATACCCCTTTTATGTTAGCATATATACCAGCACCATGGATCTTATGGGATTGGTTAATTGATTAGTTAACGTATGTTAATGATGGTTAATGATGTTAATGATGTGGTTAATGTATGTTAATGTATGTTAATATTCATGCCTAGGGGGTTATACGATGTTATACGAAAGTTATTTTTTGGGGGGGGAGGTAGACTAAACGGTTTAAGATACCCTAGACCTTGCAAGAGTTTCTGGCGAAACATGGTGAAACTGTGAGGATGGTTGAAGATCTGTTCATGTCTATTATGAAAAGAATAAGCTACTAACACTATCTAACACTTCCCTTTGCTGGGGATTATTGTGACCTATGGAGATAATGGGGTACTTATGAACCAACCAGTAGATTGGAATGGATTCGGTGTATTTTTTCATGGCTCAAGCATTCTGAGTTATAACGCCCTCACTGCGAGGTCATTGACATTGATGGTCAATAGAGGGAACCGTCCGAAATAGACATCTTTCAGGAGATCCATTCTTTTTCAGCCAGAACCATCTTAAAGCATAGAATTCTCTAGTTGAAAGATCCATTTTGCTGTGATCATCTATAATCTATGCCACTATGCATGACAGATGCAGCTATATACTGTTTGGTTGTAAATGTATTTCAGGCAACATATTCCATGAGTCCATGCAAAGTGCCCCGGTGTTGATGAAGAGATTGACCTGCAGTTGGACTACTTTCTGAGCCGTTGGTCATGGCCCGCCTTACATATGGTTGGCAATCTCATTTGTAATTTGCATTCCCCTGTCGGGCTTATTGTTTTTTTGGGGACAACCCTCCAGGAATCAGACATGGCAATGGAAAAACATCCCTTTATACAGATAATGTACTTACATACCTTTTAATATGGACAGATGAAAGGGTTATTTTCCATAGCCAGTTTTGATTACGAAATGCTAGTTCATATATGCAGCTCCAATTGTTAGAGGTTGTTAAAGCGCCCAGTTGATGTTTCCAGTTCGGCTCTTGAGGCTCGACGAGCAGCATACCTGCAGGAAGGCCTGGTAGCAACTTGGCTGCTGCATTGGCACTCTGCCAGGCGTTTTGCATGCTCTTCAGCAAGTAGAGGTCTCCCAAACAGGTGTGGAAAAATGATGTCCACGTGAAAAAGTGATGTTCTTGGGGTCAACGCCCAGCGTGAGTTTTCCCATGTAACTGCTGCGTGCCCTCATTTCTACGTTTGACATGTTGCCAAGTGCAGATGCTTACTGAGGTTCACACAGGGGTCAAATGGTCGTACGTCGCACTTCCGTTTCCAACAACAACATAAGTGTGTCAACTTTGAAAGCCGAAGTTGATTCGCTGCAAAATTCTTTGTTTTGTTCAGATGTTGACCTGTGCGTGCTGATATTTCATGTTACGGAAACAGAATTCAATGACCCCCTCTTAACCCATAGGATCCATGTATGGTATACATATATGCTAACATTTGGGGTATATGGATGGTAAATGTTACCATATATAGCATACATGGATCCTATGGGTAATATACCTTATAAATTGTGCCACGTGGAAACCGCCTTTTCGGGTGCTTGTTTAAGTTATGTTATTCTTTTTAGAGGCGGTCAAACATGTTTATAAACCGGCGGCCCCCGAGAGTAATTGTTTCATAGATCCATAGCCATGTTATAAATCTAGAAAACTTTTGTGGACTATAAAATGACAATTCCTTTAACTTGTATAAGAAAACAAACCCGGCCGGTCACAAAGATTCGATGAGTGTTTTATTTTTTTTTAACCAACACCCTTATAAAATAATGGTTCCTTCTTAATATGTCTAGATTGACCTAGTATACGAATTTCATAAGAGTTTGGAGCAGGTACCTCATATAACATGATAATTCCATGTCATTCTGTGGAGTCTGCAGGACTCATTTTTTTTTTTTAAGAAACTGTCAAATTCAATTTTGAAAACCATGGCAAACTGTTATATATATATTCCTTATAAAATGACATAGGGAAGAAATTGAGTGTAAAAGCAATTTTGTCAGCCAGACATTTAAGTAGTTTATAGTCCAATCTAACAGTATATACTTAGATGCATAATGATGCATAGAGATGTATATAATAGTTATATGTCGTATTATGTAAGTATAACATGCAAATAATGTCATGCCATCCTTACCACAACACATGATTATCATTTTCTCCGAGGGAGGCCGCCCCCCAGGTTCTAAGAGCAAACATGACTTGCATGTGGCATGTCATAAGGCCCAAACTGTTGCAGGCAGTAGATCTACAATTTTATTATGGTTTCTTATAGGTTGCTTATTATTTAAGCTGTGACCTCAGAAACAATTTGCCATTTTATAAGTTTTCTCAAGCTACCTGCATGCGTGCAAGAAAACATGTTTACTTCGAAGTTCTTATCATTTTATAAGGTACACGTTCTTTTTCAGTGTGTCCTTTTCTTTTGAAAATTGCGGTGTTACCAGCAAAAACTGAAAAAACATACCCGAAGAAATTGCTTTTGTAAAGTGTTTTTTTAATAAAATGATCAAACAAAAAACTTATAAAATGCCTCCGCCATCCTTCCCCAAAAATTCATCCTGAAAAAGCCGCGCGGTTATGAAATGACTATTCCTTGGACAAAACAAAAGGAGGAGTTTGAAAAAAAAACTCTCCATTTATTAGGTCTTTTAGTGATTGAGTACGTTGTCATGAATAGCCATTATGCAAGTCTTTATAAGATGCCAGTTGCAAGGACCGTCTCTTGTACTCGCCGTGACTCCCCATTTTATGTCATGTCTTTTTTTTGGGGGGGAATAAGAATTTTATAACGTCACTTTTTATAAACTGGCACCCCTCGGGTGCCGGGCACCCCTCGGGTGCCGGGTCTAATTAATTATAAGGGGGATAGTCAATGTAAATTACACTATTATGTTCATTCCTGATTCAAACTTCAAAACCACAATGATTAAGAAGTCACGCCCGCCTCAAGGCCTTGTTCCCATGTTCTTCTCTTTTTGTTTCCGGACTTCTATGTAAGTCAAAAATTCAAAACAAACATGTCCATATATAAGACACATTAATATAAGACAACAGATAATATCAGATTTATAGAACGTGTATGTTGAAGGTGTACAATGTGGGGCCCCCTCAGTTATAAGTTGGTTTATAAACCCCATTGACTATAGTTGTAAGTATCATAAACCATAGTTATTGGAGTTATAAATATACTCAGATGGTGATGACGGAGACACAAGAGATTCTCCGGAACTTTGTGTCTCACCGCCCAATACGGGTGGTGAACGATCTCACCAGACCATTGCGGTAGGTTTGGCGTCAGGAAGGTTCGACTGCCACTGCTGCCGCTGTGGCATGAACCATGACCGAAGTCCGCGCATGTTTCCGGACTTCTATGTAAGTCAAACAATCAAAACAAACATGTCCATTTATAAGACATATTAACATAAGACAACAGATAATATAAAATATATAAAGTGTATGTTGAAGGTGTACTCATTTTTGTTGATGCATAGTGACCATCAGTGACCTGAGTTTTCTCCCCAGGCAAGGGCGGCCCGCGACGACCTCTCAGAGATTTGGACCCGCTGGATGCCTTCATGGCTCCTCGGCCGGGGGTATCACTGGGTCACCCGGGGTTTTTGAGGCAGATGTCGCATGATGTTGCAGCATGTCCAGACTCCTTCAGTAACTTTAGAATATTTCAGAATGAGACTGGTTGGTGGTTTGGAACATGAATTATTGAATTATTTTTCCCATCATTTTGGGAATTTCATCATCCCAACTGACGAACTCCATCATTTTTCAGAGGGGTGGCTTGAAACCACCAACCAGATAACCATGGTTTTCATCAAATTTAACCATTGTTAATCCACTATAATCCACTATAATCCACTATAATCCACTATAATCCACTATAATCCACTATATAACCATTATAATCCACTACAATTAATCACCATTAATCATGTCATCTCATGTCTACATTTTTCTTTTCCCTTGTCCGCTGGGCTGACCGGATGCTGAGGCTGGAATGGAGCAGCACGGGGAGGCCTTTGCCACAGGTGAGCTGGAGCAAAATAAGTCCAGGCCTGGCCTGGCAGTGGCTCCAGACTCCAAAGATATCCCCATGTTTGATGGTTTATACCACCCATTTATGGTGATTTCGGGGATGGTTTAACTGTTTATGATCGTTTTAAACCACATATGAGATTGCCATAAAATGATGCCAAACATCGTAAAATCCCAACCAAATCTGATGGCTTACGACCTCATTTTTCCCTATTTGAACTTATAACTATACAACTTAATATCCCATAGGATCCATGGTGCTGCTATATATGGTAACATTTACCATCCATATACCCCAAATGTTAGCATATATACCAGCACCATGGATCCGTCATGGGTATACTGTAGCTGTCAACTAGCTACACCGCCAAAAACCCATATTTTCCCCAGTCGTTGGTGCCTGCGTCTTCCAGGAAGCCGGATCCAATGGCTCCCCCGAGCTCTGATCTCAGCAGAGATATGTTGAGCTGGTTGGTGGTTTGGAAAACCATAGGAAAACCATAGGTTAATGATGGTTAATAATGGTTAATAATGGTTATCAATGGCTGGTTGGTGGTTTGGAACATGACTGGATTATGACTTTCCCATCATATTGGGAATTTCATGATCCCAACTGACTTTCATATTTTTCAGGGGGTTGAAACCACCAACCAGTGAGTTATTTCGGAACTATAGCACGAACATGTGTGATCATTGATTTGAATTTTGATTGGTATTCGGTATTCTGGAGAAATTATGTTCCCTACGTTGCGACGTTGCTGGAATGATGCTTAGCTAGTAGGGGTAACTATCAACTACCCCCAAATAGATCCAAATAGCCTTATTTCAGGGTAGTGACTAGAAGTTACAACATATTTCTAGTTTATCCATGTTGATCCAGATTGTTCTTGGAAATCTTCATGCCTGATGAAATACGCCGGCGACTGTGTTTGCTCATCGGATTGGTTCCGGGGTTGACATTTTCTTATAAACCAATTCTAAGAACATTTGTAGGAATTGCACATGATTTGTTTAAAGAATTATTCCTTGCTCATATTGTCTCCACTTTGTCATGCTCTGAAGTAGTAGGCTTGCTTGAATGACATGGATGAATTGAAACGTCTGGCATCGGTTCGCAGCGCTGGCATTTGTCAAGCGATTCATTCATCAACATCCCACAGGCTTTGAGAAGTAGTACTGTGGCATACTGTGGCCATAGATGTTCTTAATCTGTAGGTCAATCAATGCGGTTTTAAAAGAGAAGATTAAATACCAGTAGTACCGCACAAGGCGGTGGCGGAAGTTTCAAAAAAAGGAAACCTATAGGAGAGGTTGGTTGTTGTGAATCAGGGATGGCAGAGCGAAGCCACTGCTGGAGCGAAAGGTGATTGATCTCTCTCACTATTTCTCTCTCTTTCTCTGACTGTCTACCTACCTACCCACCTACCTACCTATCTATCTACCTATGTATCTATCTATCTATCTATCTACCTACCTATCTTTCTATCCATCTATCTATCTAACTATCTATCTATCTATCTATCTATCTCTCTCTCTCTCTCTCATCTGTCTATCTGTCTAGCTGTCTACCTGTCTATCTATCTATCTATCTATCTGTCTGTCTGTCTATCTGTCTACCTGTCTATCTGTGGTGCAGTGTCATTCAGTGTAATGTAGTGTAGTGAAGTGTAGTGTAGTGTAATTTAGTGTAGTGGAGTGTAGTGGAATGTAGTGGAGTGTAGTGTAATGTAGTGTAGCGTAGTGTAATGTAGTGTAGTGTAGTGTAATTTAGTGTAGTGGAGTGTAGTGGGGTGTAGTTGTAGTTGTAGTTGTAGTGTAGTGGAATGTAGTTTAGTGTCATGTAGCGAAGTGTAGTGGAAAGTAGTGTAGTGTAATGTAGTGTAGTGGAGTGTAGTGTAGTGCAATGTAGTGTAGTGTAGTGTAATTAAGTGTAGTGGAGTGTAGTGGAGCGTAGTTGTGTAGTTGTAGTTGTAGTGGAGTGTAGTGTAATGTAATGTAGTGAAGTGTAGTGGAAGGTAGTGTAGTGTAGTGGAGTGTAATTTAGTGTAGTGGAGTGTAGTGGAGTGTAATTTAGTGTAGTGGAGTGTAGTTGTGTAGTTGTGTAGTTGTGGTTGTAGTGTTGTGTAGTGTGGTGTAATGTAGTGTAGTGTAGTGAAGCGAAACGACATCTGAGCCTCCAAAAGTGGTCCGAACCCCTAGTGTTTTGTACATTTTGAGTTCGCAATGTGCTTCGCGCCACAACGGCGTGCACTTTTTCAACATCCGAACTTCCAAAAGTGGCGCGAACATGTGGTGTTTTGTACATTTTGACTTTGACTTGGAAACGTGCTTCGCGCCACAACGGCGTGCATCTGAACTTCCAAAAGTGGTCCGAGAATGGTGTGTTTTGTACATTTTGACTTGGAAATGTGCTTCGCGCCACAACGGCGTGCAGACATCGCAACTTCCAAAAGTGGTCCGAAGCTGAGGTGTTTTGTACATTTTGACTTCAAAAGCTTCGCGCCACAACGGCGTGCAATTTTTCATCTCTCATCTGGCCAGCTGGCTCCGCACCCGCCGCTTTAGCGAGCCTACTTTTCGACCCTCCGGAGCCACAAATCATTGGAAAAACAGAGTGAATCGCGACTTTCCTACCTTTTCGCGCATCTGTATCTTCTTTCTTCTGACTCTTTCTCTTCTACTCTTCTCTCTTCTAATCTTTCTCTTCTCTCTGCCTCTGCCCTGCTCTGCTTTTCATCTGTCCATATTGTCGGAAGTTTGACTTCTAAACTTCCTTCGATAAGAAATAGTTGAATAATATTTTATGATATGTTATGCATATAGTTTATTTCAAAGTTCATTACCATTTTGAATGGGGCTACCCAAATATAGAGAAGTCAAGTTTCCATGGTGTTTCCCGTTGGGTTTTCTAAGGCCATGCGGGCCGCACGTTTCGCGATGATGGACATCGAGAGTCGGATCGAGGATACGGGCCTCATGGATCCCATAGCAGTCCCTTTGCCAAATGCCAGATGTGTGGCTGACCAGTCGGGAAGACAACAAGTATGACATATGCTCCATGTATGGAATATTTACCAACATTTGCCCTAAAAATCACCCAAATGTAGGTAAATATACCATACATGGAGCATTTGGGTATGACATATGAAATTTGTTCGATGTTAATTATATGGAGTATACTAATGTGATCTGATGTGCAATAAATAGTCTTGAGATCGAACATATTTACGTAGCTTTGAACATGTACGGAATGTTTACCAATATTATTTTTATAATTGCTTGCAATTTACACCATACATCATTCGAAGGTACAGGTTTAACAACAAACACAATGAAGAAGTATATGGGCTAAATCCAGGTGACATGTTTTACACATGATCGCAAGATGGCTATGGTCGTCAGACCTGAAAAGGCTGTGTGTTTTTAATTGTATTCCGCCTGGGAAGTCGACATGTTTCATCATGTCTAGTATATTAATATGAATTTCATACATTCTCTCTTCAAGAATAGATATATATATATACACATACAAATACACTATAAATGAAATCAAACATAAAATCGTTTTAACAGTGCACAAAACCAACTTGCAGCTATTTGAGTGGGATACAGTGGGATTGTATGATTGTTTTTCTATGCTTTTGGGGATTGCTATTGTTTGCATTATCGTTGCATGTCCCGTTTCCGCCCAAGGACCAGAATCTCGTGGTGACAGTCACCGTGCCGATGCGCCGCGTAGCTACAGCCGCACCAATGGCCAAAGCTCGGCTCAAAGCTATGCACGACCTCGCAGTGAGGACAGCCACAGGAGGGAAACCTATCGTGGGACTGGGCACTCACGCACGGATAGCCGAGAGAGAAGTTATCGCGGAAATGCTTCTCAACGCACTAGCACTGGTGATGTCTATCAACGCAGTAGTGATGTCTATCAACGCAGTGGTGATGTGTACCAACGCAGTGGTGATGTCTATCAAAGCAGTGGTGATGTGTACAAGCGCAGTGGTGATGTCCATCAACGCAGTGGTGATGTTTACCAACGCAGTGGTGATGTCCATCAACGCAGTGGTGATGTTTACCAACGCAGTGGTGATGTCTATCAAAGCAGTGGTGATGTGTACAAACGCAGTGGTGATGCCTATCAACGCAGTGGTGATGTTTACCAACGCAGTGGTGATGCCTATCAACGCAGTGGTGATGTTTACCAACGCAGTGGTGATGTCTATCAACGCAGTGGTGATGTGTACAAACGCAGTGGTGATGTCCATCAACGCAGTGGTGATGTTTACCAACGCAGTGGTGATGCCTATCAACGCACGAGTGATGTACGCGACAGCTCTCGAACTGGTGATGGCTATCGTGCAGCTGATTCGGGTGGATACTCCCGACCTGAATCCAATGGCTACCACGATGGCAGATCTGGCTATGAGCGTGGCAGCGAGGTCGCCTACCGGAGTGTCCCACCCCCAGATTATGGGACGGCTCACTCTGCGGCGCCTCCCTTTGGCGCAGAGTATGGAAGAACTGCCACGGGCCGGAGCACCTACTCGGGCCGCGTTAACCCGCAGGACTTGTAAAACGGCAGAGGGTTTGAGCTGGATCGCAGAGAGGCGTACTGTATTGAATAGAGTCATTCAGACGCCTCAAAAAAAATATATAGCAAATATATATATATATATATATTTATATTTGCTATATTTGCTATATATATATATATTTTTGAAATATAGCAAATCAATACAGATCAATGGATGAAGTGCTGGAACCTGACATAGCAGAAACAGAACCGTAGTCAGAACAAATCAGAACCGTTCTTTCATGTTGATTCTTTCCCTTATTTTTTTTTTATGAAGTTCTATGAAGTTATTCTTTCGTTTAGAAATCATCACCATGTTTCGGTGCAGGAAAGGTTGACATGCAAGGTCACAGTCATGGTGGTTAGATTGCCTCGGTCATGTCTCCCTGACAGAAAATGGCATGGTTGAAGCACCCTTGGATGAGGTATGAGATGTTATTATAATTTTTATTGTAGTATATTGTAGTATTTCAGAATTGGGCAGGTCCAAGACTGGGAATACCCCAGATACCTCAGATCTACTGCAGATTGTTGCAACATGTGGTTGCAGTAAGGGAAACCGCTTTTGTTGTGGGCATCTACCATTATTACCACCGTGATGCGGTGAGTGCAACTGAGCACATGAGGGCGATCGTCATCAATCTCTTCCATGATGCAGTTGAAGGATATCATTCACCTTTCTGGAGTGGATGTGAACTAGTTTCAAGTTTGTGGTTTTGTAACAGCTTCGGCGGCATGGTCATGGTAGGCGGCTTTTCCAATGACATGAAGCTCTCCATTCAGCTCGGCATGTGAAGACCTCACAGAAGAGAATGGAGACACAAAAAGTGGCAAACATGATGAATGACGCCAAGCAATTGAAATATCTAGGGACGAACGGAGCGCATTTCTTCCCCACACATTTTAGTTATATCAGCTATAGTGACATTCATCGTGACCACCCGTTCCACTGACCTGTCAGTCACATCTCATCCACACTCTCTGTTTGATTTGGGACTGCAAAGGGCCCCGGCCTGAATTCAGTGAAACCCGCTGGCAATGTGCTTACAATCCACTAACTCAACCAAGTTAATGTTAAACCCGGATTAATAAAAACCCAATTTATGAATACGGTGGGTTCTCAAAATAGTACTCTTTCCATTTGTAAAGGGTACATCCCCCAACTAGTGAATTCGCGTTTATCATATCGGGATTGATATTAATCACTGTCTGTTTATGTACACCTGCATAAATCTATGTAGTTGTAATCATCCTGACGTAGATAGAATACGGATGAATATGGCATGTCCAAAGATATTCCATTTTTAGTGAGGATTCCTTAAAATGTCATTAAATGTCCATATTTCATCCATATTCTATCTAGGACTTTCGGATCTCTATACATCTATACCCAACTTCACCTCTTAACCGGTGCCCCCTGGGCCCTGCTTCCATGCCATGGACGGTGACGACGGCCCTGGGAGCTGCTTCCTTACCGTGCAAAGGGCCACGGCCGTGGAGTGCGCGCTGGGACCGGTGGCCTTCACCAGACCGGAGGGCGAGGCGCTTCTGGGGATCTCGTGCAGCCGCCCGGTGAGTGATGCATGGTGATTTCATGGGACATCATTGGCAAGGGGATATTAATGTGTTTCTGTTGGGAGTCATCTAAGATGATTCAACCAGATTTAACATAAATCTAACCAACAAGACATGGGGGAAAATGATGACAAATGAGGATTTGACATGATTTGACCATCACAAACGGTCAACAATGAGGATTCAACCAGCATAAATGGTGTGATTAACCTTCAAATATGGTGATTTCATTAGATATGGTGCTTCAGTTCGGAATCGCTAAGTTGGTTTGTAACTAGGTTAAGCAGGCTTCAAGGTGATTAGTGTATAGCCACGGTTGGTGGGGTTTAGAACTAAGGGGCACCACCGTATGGTTTTTGTTACGTGGGGACACCTGAATGGACGATATTTGATGTGTAGATTGTGTAGATCATCCCATGATCATCCCAACCTTGGGCAATCAAATATATATATATATATATATATATATATCCAATAGATTCCAATAGTCAACTCTGACAGGGGATGGTTTATGTTGCTAGGCGTGGAGTTCTTCAATGTTTTTCATGGATGTGATGGGATGTAACCATCGAATCAAATTGGGATAGTGATGGATCTATGCTCGTTGACTATGCCCGTACCATGCATGGGATAATATGACTATGATGATCCCTTCCCCGATCATACATACTAAATACGTCTAACTATTTTGAGACCCCAAGATGAAGGAGGAGCAGTAACCGAATGCTAAACCAGTGTTACATTGGGACGTTTTTTTTCCATATTATTGGGAAGGAATTGCCATGGACATCATTAAATTTTACCTACATGAACTATCTTGAAAAATAGTTCCCTAGCTGCCCTAGCTCTAAGTTTAACCTGGAAACTGAACAATAGGGCATTCAACACATTTACCGCGGGATTAAGCCATACAACAGGTAAATGGTAGGATATGCACTGGTTCAGGTGGTTTCAATATTTCCAAATGGAACAAATCGATTGCCAGCAGCCAACCAGGAGCTGGTTGTGATTCGCGGCACGTCTGAGCCTCAAGTTCTTCGCTGTCTTTGGTGTCAGAAATTGAATGGTGATGCAAAAGTTTACATCTCGTTGAAAGAAAACATTAGATCAAGAGATCACATGTTTGACATGTTAACTTCTCTGATACGATTATGACATGAGCTGTGAAATATTCGTCCACATTGGACTACAACCACCTGAATGCAAGTGTCTTTGCACGAAAAGTGCATGTGGAGCGTGCGTTGATAACCCTATAGCCTATAGCATTATGCACCTGTATCATGAGCAAGTGCAGGTTGATATAATTGTTCTTCAGATAATCCCTTGCCCCCAATATCCAATCCACCTAGAGAATTGGACTTGATATTGGATTTGTTCATTTTGGGGGCCCATATATATATAGGTGGGTATCTAATATTAGGGGATGGGAAGTCAACGATGAGTTTTTAATTCCAAATGGGCACCAGACCTAAGATTATCCCAACAACAGGTTCCCCCCATGTACCTCCATATTTCATGGTTTATCATTGTATATTCTCCATTAAAATGGTCAAATGATTGGACATATATGGACAAATCTATTTCTCTCAGACCAAGAGGACTTGAGCACCCGGAAATCACCCCCCCACTTTGAGCACCAGGACCTTGGACATCTATGCCTGCACCCAGCGGCTAGAGCATCTCGTTGGGGGATGCATCAATGAGAGCGTGGCTTTGGCCATGGGTTCTGTAGCGGTCTCGGGATCTGTGGTTCTTGGGGAATCAAACACTCTTTCGTGGCTTCATTTACATATACATATAATATGTGGGGCCCCCGAGATAGCTAAGTTGGTTTATAACTCCAATAATTATGGTTTATGGTACTTATAACTATAGTTAATGGGGGTTATAAACCAACTTATAACTGGGGGGCCCCACATTGTAACTATTTGGCGGTTTTATATATCATGCATGGTTCGATCAATCCATTCAATCCATGACACCAACTGGGTGATGATCCCAGTTGGTATGTTCGGGATGGGTTTTCCAATGGTTGAAGCCACTTGAAGTCACCAAAGACTGGTTTCGCACGGAACCTTGGAGACTCCTCAAGTTTGAACTGGTTCCCAACCTTTCTTCCGGTCTCATTCGTGTTGGTTCCTCAACGAAAACTGCTACTGGATCGGATGTTTCTGTTGCATTGGTGACATTTTTCTTGGGCTCCCCAGTCGCCTTTGTTGGGTGTAGCTCGTTCTGCGTCAGGTGAGCTGCTTGCTGGTAGCTGCATCCAAGGGCAGCTATGATTTGCTGGTGCTGGTGACTGCATCTCGGCGTGGGATTTTGCCAGCGAAAATGCAGCGAAAATGTAGTGACTGTCTATGGGATTTTCACCTTCGAGCATGGCAATTTTATGGGATTTGTTGCCCAGCCAAGTTGGTTTGTAATCGTAGCGCTTCGCTCAAAAGGGTTTTTGGATGTGTTTGGTAGATATATCGAACGAGCCAACTGGGTGAAACTAAACCAACAAACATTTCACTGGACATCATGTTGAGTGGGCATGGCCTCCAATATGGTCAACAAAAGCCACAGATGTTCGTCAAGTTCTTTAAAAAAGCCATCCAAGTTTGGAGCCCTCTTTTTGGTGACCCATACAAATCATACAGAAACTGAGCTTGACAAAGATCTATCTGAAAGGTTTATCCGCTCCACTGCAGCGCAGGTCTCGTTGCAAATTCTTGTGGTGCGTATTTGCCTCAGTTGATGCCGATGTCAAAGTGTGGGTATACCGGGTATATACCCCCAGAATTTATCATTTTAAGACGGAAGAGGAACCAGTTGATGTGGGGATATCGGATGATATCGGGATAGCCATGGATAGCCTATTTTCAGACAAACCGATGGTACCGATGAAACAAGACGGGTATCTAAGATTTGATGCCGAGACAAGGCTGGGATTTTTTCGGCCGAAAGTCCCAGCAGATTTTGGGTGGGCGATTTCAGTTACGACAGTTACGACCTAACTCAGGGCCTTTCTTTTTTTCGGGTTGGGTTTCTTTGTAGTGACGGCCTGGGATGGTTTTTCTGTCAGATAATTACTGAATATTACTCCAATTTCACTATGGTTTATGGTTCATGTCATTCTGCAGCTTGAGTAAATCAATCACTCGTGCTGACATGCAGTGATGTCGACTAAGTGCCACGATTGGGCTGGTAGTCTGGCAAAAAATCGGATGCAAAAACGGTGCCACTTGCTTCGGCAACACGCAGCATCCATTGGCCATCTTCAGGCCATAAATCACTAAAGGAATGAATTCGTGAGCCTTCCTGTCTGATCCGGGTGCGAAGTCCAGTGAACAAAGTGATGATCATTGCCTTACAGAGACCTGCCGGGTACTCCTTGGCCTCGGCTGTACGGAATCGCTTTTCCGTATGGTCGAATCCCTCAAGGATGTTGCACGGCTTCCGAAGGCCTGGAATTTCTTCAGCATGGAACACATTGGAGCTCGGGGGCAAACCATAGCAATCGCAGCGTAGTAGGCTTGACACATGGTGCGCCAAAGCGCCATTGATGAAAAACAATCTGCTGAGAACCTGGTGCCTGCATGCAAAATTTGGATTGGAGTTTAGTGCGCCAGACACTGGCAAAGGACATATCAAAGGGGGGAGCAGGATGTTCCATTCCAGTTGCTCCACCTACTTATAAGTAGACGCGCAGTTCAATTCGCACATTGTGGAGCATGAGCTTGCTACCAAGAGCTAGTTGTCGCAGCTCCCGGAGGTTTAGGCCATGAACACCCCAGGGGCGTAGTGCCGAACGTAATGGCCGAGGCCATTGGAACGGACTATCGTCAGGAGCTGGAACATGCCTGGCTGCGCTCCATGTTTCGCAAGGAGGGCCTGCTCAGGAGCAAGCTACATACTGAGCATCCACAATTCGAAACAAAGCAGCAAGCCCTTCTCCCTCGGCTAAATTGCACAAGTCAGGGTCGACTGCCGTATCCAGTGAAAGGACGCAAAGCTTCAAATCAGGAAAAAACTCCGAAAAGAGGGTCTGTGCCCAAAAATCGTCTGCCCGAAAATAGGTGGATCATCACAATGGTATGGGAACCATCTGGAAAACAACATACAGGCACTCCTCTAGGTCGGGGCCAGTGCAGGACGTTGGAACCCACAAACGGTGAAAGCAATTCATCAGGGTGATCGAAGCATCCATCGAGAGATTCCAAGGCACGATGGCTACGTGGATCTCGAACACTCGCTGGTACTTCGAGAGGAATTTCAACAGGTGGACGGCCTCGATGAAGTCTGTCCAATTCAGACAGCAGAGGATCCATAGGAAATTCCTGTGCGAGATCAGCGTAGGCTTGTTCAATGATGGGACCAATGTCGACATCATCAACACATTCAAGGACATCGGTGATGTCTGACCGACCCCAGATGAGAAACGCCCATAAAGCATACACCCCTTGTATCTCTGAACGTCGTTCACACTCATCAATAAAGGAGCACCATTGGAAGATGAGTTGATCTGCAATCGCATCATGGGCGAAATCTCGGCAAACCTGCAAGGTAATGGCACGAATACGATCAAAAACTGTTTGACAAATGATGTCAGGGAGCTCATCAGGATACCCATGTTCAGCCCATCGCACTCTCCATTGCTCCCAGTCATGTTGGTGCTTGCGGACCCAACATGTAGTAGCCGGGACGGAAGCTGGGCCATCTGCATAGACCCATGGAAGACGATGCATGTTCCGGTGAAAATCAGGCAAAGCAATGGGTGTCGATGTTGCTTGGGGATCAAAATGTCGCCTCAAAATGGCTAGGCAACCATCTTCATGTTTTCGGGAATATCGCAAGTGCTGTTGAAGTCTCTGAGCAGTCCAGAAGCATTTGCCACATGCTGCACATGTGCTAGAAAAAACATACTGACGCTCAAGAGAAATTTCATGATGTACACGCCAACGGTGCGCAGAAAGGCCTTGCGGAGTCGTGAAGCTTGCGGGACAAGTGGAGCACTGAAAACGTTGCAAAAGAAGGTTGTCAGGCACAGGTGCATTGTCAAAGCAAATCCCATGCTGGGTGCACACTTCTTGCAGATCACGATATCCATGGGCGACTTCCTGAATCATGTGTTCTTGCAGGATGTGCTTCTTCACCGCAATTCGCACTCGATTAGCACAAGCCGGCGTAGCTGCAGAGAGCCACTTGAAGATATCAACGGTGGACCAGTCAGTTTCGGCAGGGACATCATGAGGGCACAGGCGCGCATACCATCTGAGCGCATGGCGAAGTGCATGAAGCCACGAATCATCACATAGATCGTCCTCAAGAGAGATGCAATTCCAGAGCTCAATGGGGGCATGCTGATACATCTTCAATGCTAGCAGTAAACGGTGCTTAGCAAGGCGAACTGACAAACATGGGAGCTCCCAAGTTGCCAAAAATTCATAGTCAGTCATGCGCGTGTGGGACCAAAATCCAACACCGACAATGCTACGCTGCCAGGATAAAATGGCATGTGAGACATGGGTATATTGTCGATGAGACAAAAGAGGCCACGCTCCACTGCCATACATCAGAATCGAAATAACAAGGGATTCAAGGAGCTGGAGCCGCGTTTTCACGGGAATGTGCCGGTTATGAAAAATGGTTCTCCGCATCTGTCTGAAGGCACTGGATGCTTTGCCAACTCTCGTCTTCAGCTCAGTCGCAATAGACATGCTTTGGGAAGCAACAGTACCTAGATGCGTGTAGCACGCAACTACATGAAGATCAAGATGACCGGGAACAGGCAGTCGCCCATGATCATCAATGAATCGAGCACGTCGGCAGTCCCTGGCACCTGTGCCCTTGTAGCTCAGAATTGCTTCGGTTTTTCCTGGTGACATATTGAGCCGTAATCCATACTTGGCAAAGATCTGATGTATCTGAACCATCACGTCAGCAACTGTAGGATCCAGCATAGCAGCAGTCTGGGTGAGCACAGGGAATTGTCAACCCAGGCAATAACTGGAACTTCAATGCCAACAGTAGAACTTGCAGCAAGGATTTGAGGGTGATCTCGCAGGAAAGGTTGCAGTTCTCGCAGGATGGAGACCATCAGCA
Source organism: Cladocopium goreaui (assembly GCA_947184155.2). Taxonomy (NCBI): domain Eukaryota; class Dinophyceae; order Suessiales; family Symbiodiniaceae; genus Cladocopium; species Cladocopium goreaui. Next base: position 143,781 of record CAMXCT020006712.1, on the reverse strand, counting down.
AATTATAAGCTATGTCTGCCACTGGCGATCCTGGGCGGGAGCCACGCGCAGTGGTGTGGCATTGGGCTTCCTGAGGTGACGCAAACCATGTATGTAAATGCGCATCCTTTAAAATTCGAGCTGTCACGGGTTCAACTGTCTGCTCAAACGAGGATGCATGGTTTTGAATGTCATGCTCAAGCTGGGTTACTGACAATCCTTCACGAGTCAACAAGTCTGCTAAAACAGGTGGAAAAGCAAGACCTGTGCCAAAAACGTGCTCACGCAAAAGGCAGTGGAAAGCATTGCGCACATCTAAGAACACTATGGCAGTTGACAAACCGTGATGAAGGGCCAAACGTCCAAAAAGCCGGAGCCAGAGTGTGGCAAAACTAGCTTGTTGGTCTCTGAAGCCTCCAAACTGTGATTTCAGTTTTCGTTCTTGGGCAGAAGGCAACACTGCTTTTCTCATCAGTGCATGACCCAGTTTGCCCAAACCATCCAACAAAACTATGCCCCTCATGTCTGCGGCATGCATGGAAATCTTCTTCTTCGTGATGGTCCATACCATTCCGCCCTTAAATTGTAAGGGCTCGGCACTGGTAAGCCACGATTTGAAAAATAGGGAATGGAAAGCACTGGAGAAAGTTAAGGCTTGGCATCGCAAATGTTCATTGAGCACAGTATCAAGGCCCGGTGCTTTCCGCGATTTCACACGTCTGGCTACTATCTCGACATCAAGCCGGGAAGGCACATGAACAAGATCGATACTGAGGGGTGCTTCATCAATGCGACTCTTCTGATCTTCAAAACACTGTGACAGCAAAGAGGCATAATCGCAGGGCTCACCAGCTTCAAGAGAGCAATAGTGGCTCATAAGATCTGCATTTGTTGGACCATGGCATCGTATATTTTGCTGGCTCCGCTTGATGTTCTTGGGCAACAGAGGTTTGATTGATGTCCACAAACGATTGAAACCCTCATCAGCTGCAATCTGACCTTGTTGTTCGGCAAGGTGGATGAAGAATTTCTTGTCATCAAGTCGGACAGCTTTGGTCACACAACGACTCAGGCGTTGATACTGCCACAAATGCAAGGCAATGGTCTGGTCACATAATCGCATCCACCGAGAACAATCAGACACTGGCGCCGTGGCTTTCCAAGCACGAAACACAGCAAGCAAGTAATGTCGGTTCTGCAAGCGTTGGACTGTGCGTACTCGAAGGAAATGATGTCGTTTCCATCGGATCATATGCCATGTCTCGTCCGTCATATGGCTTTTTCTTCGAACAGCCTTGGTGCGAGGAGGTTGTGTGGTGCATAACCAACGCTGCAGGGTGGCAGCATGCGTGTGCACATTAACATTCCACTCAATGTTTGGCGGAGGGTTGTCACAAACTGTTGGCGGAGGACGAAAGTCATGTGTACAGCGTGGAGTTACACGGCAAGAAAAGTCAATGGGTAAATCCACTTGAACTGCAACATGATCCAGCTTTTGCATGGCAAGATCAATTTCGGCAATAGATGTACGAACCTGACATGAGCGTAGACATTGGGACAGCACAACATAGTCTAGCCTAGCCGCTGCTCCACTGGCATGGAACCATGTGTTTCCTTCACCGGCATGAAAATCGGCAAATGTCTGGGGCGCATACATGTCAGAGTCTTGGAGCCATTGATGGAAAATGGTTCCAGGAGGATCCTCAACTTGAGACTGATGACCTCCTACATGATCAGACACAAATTCACCGACTCGAGCATTGGCATCAACGAGACCGATCGTTGGAACGTGTCTCAAATGATGAGGAACTGCTGCTGTCGTAGCTTTCCACCAGGTTCGGTACTCTTCATCAGGGACATTAGAAGGCGCATGTCCAACAAGAAAAATCAAATGCAAGCCATCGTGTTTGAGTTGAACTACTAACCTTCGAGAGGTTGCATGGAGAATTCGCAAATGCCGAGCAAGAATGGCCAAGGTACCTGAAGAAGTCTTCCAGGTTTGTTGGATCCAAAGTTGAACTCCTCCTGTCCACGCGATGTGGCAGGGGAACTCAAAACATGGAAGCTGCCTACAACAAAATGGCCTGAGGCTTTGGAGCGTGTTTCCTGGACGCCAATCACTTGAGCATGAATATCTTGAAATTGCTTCATCAAGGATTCTTGTCGTGCCGTCACATATGACCCATGACCTGCTTCGGAAGGAAACAGCGTGAGCACATTGGCAGTACAACATCTCAAGGTCATGCTCGAGGGGTGTTGCAGCGCATCATTTCGCTCATTCCGCAAAACAAAGGGATGGTGGTCAGCGAACGGAGAGACAAGGAATGGGGCATCAAGGTCCACATGCATGATGTGTTGCTGCAGGCACGGAAAACCGCATTCACCTTGTTGAGCTGCTTCCACAAACCACAACCATTCAACGCATTTCGAATCTGTGTTGTCAAAGGTAAGAGAAGCAAGAATCTCAGTGATAGGGACAGAGGCGATCCATTGGTGTAGAGCAGCCCAGGCTGCTGCATCAGCAGCTTCATTCCAGGGATGGTCATTGTGAGCCTTGATATGTTTCCAGTGCCATTGACATCGGTGTCTCTGCTGAAGCCACTGCACAAGTGCACGAGCTGGTTTCTGAATATCAGCATGTGCAAGGATCTGCCATTGGCCAGCAGCAGGCAAACCAGCAGCAAGGATCTTGAATTGTTTGCGAATGCTCTTCAAGGATCTGAGAAGCCCAAAGGAGCGCTCCCAGAATCGCTGCCATCTCAGCACGAGGGGCTGATGCTCCTTCAAAGAGGGAAAAGCATCGAAATCCACCAAAGAGAGTATCATGCAAGGTATGTACGAGGAGCACTACCGCTGAAGCTCCTTGACGCACTCCGTCAACATGCGCAGCTGATCCATCTGTGAAGAAAGAAATCTTGATTGGGGGCTCATTGGTCCACGCTACCATGGTTTCAAATGCTGCCAGGGTGACCGGATGCCACTTAACGACTGCATTGTTGGAATGCCATTGACCTAAGTCAATCTGCAAGCACTGCTGCCGTATAGTTGCAAGCACTGCATGGTTTATGGTACACAAATAACTACAAGCTGTATAGTTTTCATGGGGTTTATAAACCAACAAACATAACTGGGGGGCCCCACATTGTACTGAATATTACTGATACTGAATTTAGGAGTGCCAGCAACCAGGCAGGGTTTCGGTAACGGGTGGAAGTGTTGAACAAAAAGAGACCCTTCAGCTCTCCGTCACCAGGCTATGACAACAATGCCAAAGTTTTGCAGTTGTCTCTTGGTGTACATGGAATCTCCGCGGCAAGTGAGGGCCAAGCTGATATCGTTTGACCAGGTTGGCATGAGATGATTGACATACAGCAACATTTAGCGTGCAAAACCATGCAAAACCATTGATGTTTAAGGTTTAATAAGCACATACACAGACACACACACATATGTATATGTATCTATATATATATTATATATATGTACATACTATAGTATGTGATTTATACATACCGTGTTTTTCAGTATGTATGCATGAAACACTGAAACACTGAAACACTCCCATTTTTCAGTATGTATGCTCATTGCCAAGATACCAAGCACGGGTCCGCCATGGCCGGCTTCCACATAAAAATTATCTGCTCAAATCGGCATGTTTGATGTTTAAACCCGCATCCTTGGTTCATAGAGAAACATGTTTGATCGGTTTTATGGCCAAATAATGTCAAATACATGTTTTTGGTTGGTCAAATCCCAGTTTTTGCAGCTTTGATCCTAATTCGCAGATCAACTCCAATGTTTGGTTGCTTCAAACCCCACAGTTTGAAATATTAAACCATATGACCTTAACTTACTGCTCTTTGCTAGGACAATGTCCATGTTTCCCCCGAAAAAATTGCTTCATACCCAGGTTGGCCAGCGCGGACGCGGGGAACATGGTGCTGGGTGCCACGGCTCGCCCCGCCTCCTGTGGCACGTCCAGTTGCCGACGCTTCGTGGCGGCGGCTCGGACTAGCTGGGCCATGCTGGGCAGGGGGCGTGTAGCTGGCATGTTGTTGTTTTTCCTGGGGGTATGGTACCCCATGGTACCCCCAAAATCCATGAAAATCCAATGGTCTATCATGTCTATCATCATTTTCTCACTTGAAATTGTTGGTTGGGGATGAGACCTCATTTTCAGACACGCCTTTGGCCACATATGGGGACCATCTATGACCATCTGGTTGTTTTTTTCCATTTCCATCAAAGATTAGTAATCAACCATGTGGGGGCTGCAAATCATTTGAGAGATAGGGATAGCACAATAGAATATGATGTTTGGAGTGATGGTTAGGGGACGAACTTTTCAAGTTAGAGAACCAACACATAAATCCAGAGATTTGATGTGCGACAATCCGTTCATACACAAACTATTTGGGAGGTCGCCGGGATTTTGAAGGGTTTTGACCCAAACCCACATGGAAATGTCATGAAAGTTACTGTAACACTGAACATTGGGATTTAAGTGCGAGAAATGGATATGTTGAAGTGGACATTTGTGGATTTAAGCGGGAAAATGGATTTGACCATGACAAATGAGTCAATGAGGATTGAATCGAGAACAACGTGAGTTTTCACCAGTAAGAATGGGGATTTTATGCCTTGCTGTGCTCGAACTGGGAACTGAAAACAACCTCTTAGACCTTACGCATTTAAGAACAGAGCACCTAGACCTAGACCAACTTGTTTCCAAAATTGGTAAGGACACAACAGGAGTGCCTCAGGTGTACCTGTACAGCAACATTGTGGCAATCGCCGACCTGGCAGCCGTAGAAGCCTCCTTTGAGCAGAATGGAGTCGTTGACCTGCCGCATGGCTGCGCCAAAAGGCTGCGGGGGTTGCGGTCTCCAAAGAGGTCCCTCCCGGGTCCATCCCGGGTCCATTTGAAATCCGAAACCATCGGGGTATTCCTGGGGGAACCAGCCAGGCGGCGCCATGAACAGCTTCAATATTTGCATATATTTGCCGCCTTGATGCCGCGTAGGTATTTGGTGGGGTTGGAATGAGTTGGATCCGAAAAAAACTTCAATCTGTTTCACGTGCACAAAGTAACGCGCATCCAGAGCTGAAACATTTGAAAAGTCTGAAAACCACACTCTAGATTTATCATCTCATGCCTTTTCAAAGTTGGAACTCGTTTGGCCATGGGAGCTCAGGAAGACCAGCCAGAAGATGTTTTATGTGGACGTGAAGGAACAAGTCGCATGCCTGGACTTCTTGACTTTCGCGCCTCGGTTTCTGCGCCGAAATCCGGACAGTAGTCGCCCCAGCAAAAGTATTCAAGGCGTGCACGAAACCGTTAGGATTCGGCAACAAGCTGTGATTGGGATAGGAGCGATCCTGAAAAAATGTTTAATCTTAATTGAAGGGCTAGCTTTGTGTAGCCATCTTGGCGTTGATTGCAAGGTGTTTCCAGGGGCGCATTATCAAGCCGGAAAGCAGCGGAATGGGTACTGTTGAGCTTCTGATTTCTGAGATATACCCACCTACAGTTCAATAGAAACCTTTTCAAGATTTCAAAGCTCGGGTATCCCCAAGCCAACGAAAAAATGCAGGTCACTTTGAATGTTACACCTACTTACCCTCTCTCTAGTCATCATGCTCCCTGAAGAAAGACATTATTTTGATATGAGACAAGCGCCGAATCAATTGGAGATAATTGAGATTTCCAGCCAGCCAAGTGAGATTGCCAAAGGCTAAAGTCAGTTTGTTGTTTTAATGACCCACCACATTTCGTTGGTGAATTGTTTCTGATTTGTATTATCTTATTAAATCGACAGAAATCAAAATCAATGTAAATCTCCATTTCTTGATGGGTAAACAGTCATATTAATCACAGCTTTTGTTGTTTAAACCACCGCTATGTTTGGTGACGAAATTGCCCCTCCAGTTCCTCCAAGTTGCAGCGTGAATGTCAAGGTGTCAGAGGCGACGCCCCAGCTGGTGGCCCTGCACGCGCGCGAAGATGCCTGCGGAGCTTGGGAGGCGACTCAGCTGGGGCGGCTTATCCCATCCGCCAGATTTTTGTTGGGGGGATGACCCTAGGGTCAAGCTACGTACAAAAAGATGTGGATAACCCATGGTTTCATTAGGAACAAATCTATATTCCAAATCTACGTTAGTTTACCCCGGGGTAGATCGCCATACAGATGGATTTACCATAAATCATGATTAGATCGCCTGAATTGGACATTTTACTTCTTATTTGAGCGTTTTATGAGTTATAGATGTATTTAGCACTGAAATATATACTGTATATATATATAGAAATATATATATATATAGAATTATATATATATATAGAATTATATATATATACAATCAAAATTTAGGAGGGGAGCAACAAGCCGCCAAGTAAGGCTACAAGTGTACAAGGAAGTCATGTTTCTTGGCTTACATGCACAATCCCATTGAAATAGGGGCTTTACCATCAACAACAGGGGCCTCACAATATGTTATGTTTGTTGGTGAATCACTTCATCGAATCCAACTATAGATATATATTACCATGATATATCCACCCAAAAAACTATAATAACAAATCTAGTTTGCCTAGTGATACACTGTATTACACCAACTTACCTGTTCAGGGGGTCCCTTCCTATAACCAGCCCACATGCCACCGTTGGGCCTGGGCAGGATGGTCAAAAGGTGCTTTGCGTCCACTCCGTGGACCTGCAGAAAAAGCTTCCTGACCAAACGTCCCAGGAGTTTCGAACGATCATCCATGGCTAAGGTGAAGATGACTCCAATAACTATTGTTGGTGATGGTTAGATGATATTTGTAACTATATAGTAAATGGATATCAGGGGGGACCTAGGTGGGACCTATCATGGAGAATGGATATCATTTACCTAGTGAATGAAGTTCAAAGTGGTGCCCCAGTTTGCTAAATTGCTTGAAGTAAGTAGAAAGACTATGGTCAACCCTGATTTATGCAACTCGAGGGCACCACCTTGTATCCATCCATGCATGATTCACCACCGGGTGAATCATTTGGTGAGAAAAGATATAAATACAAGCTAATAGCAGTGTTCTGGGCCTAGAAATTGGACAGTTAGGGACGTAATATATATATATATATATATACCAGTAGTACCGCACAAGGCGGTGGCGGAAGTTTCAAAAATAGGAAACCTATAGGAGAGGTTGGTTATTGTGAATCAGGGATGGCAGGGCGAAGCCACTGATGGACTGAAAGGTGCTTGAGGTCTCCTCTCTGTCTCTCTCTCTTTATCTGACTATCTACCTACCTATCTATCTTCTATGTATCTATCTATCTATCTAGCTAGCTATCTATCTCTCTCTTTCTCTCTTTCATCTAATTACCTATCTACCTATCTACCTATCGACCTATCGACCTATCTACCTATCTACCTATCTACCTATCTACCTATCTACCTATCTACCTATCTATCTATCTGTGGTGCAGTGTCATTCAGTGTATTGTAGTGTAGTGTAATGTAGTGTAGTGGAGTGAAGTGGCATGTAGTGTAGTGTAGTGTAATGTAGTGTAGTGTAGTGTAATTTCGTGTAGTGGATTGTAGTTGTGTAGTCGTAGTTGTAGTTCTAGTGTAGTGGAGTGTAGTGTAGTGAAGTGTAGTGGAAGGTAGTGTCGTGTAATGTAGTGTAGTGTAGTGGAGTGTAGTGTAGTGTAGTGGAGTGTAGTGTAGTGTAATGTAGCGTAGTGTAGTGTAATTTAGTGTAGTGGAGTGTAGTGGAATGTAGTTGTGTAGTTGTAGTTGTAGTGTTGTGGAGCGTAGTGTAGTATAATGTAGTGTAGTGGAGTGTAGTGTAATTTAATGTAGTGTAGTGTAGTGGAGCGTAGTGTAGTGTAATGTAGTGTAGTGAAATTTAATGTAGTGGAGTGTATTGGAGTGTAGTCTAGTTGTGTAGTTGTAGTTGTAGTGTTGTGGAGTGTAGTGTAGTGTAATGTAGTGTAGTATATTGGAGTGTGGTGTAATGTAACGTAGTGTAGTGTAGTGAAGCGAAGCGGCGAAGCGACATCTGAACCTCCAAAAGTGGCGCGAACATGTAGTGTTTTGTACATTTTCACTTCGAAATGTGCTTCGCGCCACAACGGCGTGCACTTTTTCGACATCTCAACTTCCAAAAGTGGTCCGAGACCGCCAGTTTTTAACACTTTTGACTTCGAAATGTGCTTCGCGCCACAACGGCGTGCACTTTTTCGACATCTTAACTTCCAAAAGTGGTCCGAACGAACCCCTAGTGTTTTGTACATTTTGACATCAAAATGTGCTTCGCGCCACAACGGCGTGCACTTTTTCGACATCTCAACTTCCAAAAGTGGTCCGAACCCCTAGTGTTTTGTACATTTTGACTTCGAAATGTGCTTCGCGCCACAACGGCGTGCACTTTTTCGACATCTTAACTTCTAAAAGTGGTCCGAACCCCTAGTGTTTTGTACATTTTGACTTCAAAATGTGCTTCGCGCCACAACGCCGTGCACTTTTTCGACATCTCAACTTCCAAAAGTGCTCCGAGTTTGCCAGTTTTTAACACTTTTGACTTCCAAATGTGCTTCGCGCCACAACGGCGTGCAATTTTTCATCTCTCCTGTGGCCAGCTGGCTCCGCACCCGCCGCTTTAGCGAGCCTACTTTTCGACCCTCCAGAGCCACAAATCATTGGAAAAACACAGTGTTTCGCGACTTTCCTACCTTTTCGCGCATCTGCATCTTCTGTCTTCTTACTCTTTCTCTTCTACTCTTCTTTCTTCTAATCTTTCTCTTCTCTATGCCTCTTCCCTGCTCTGCTTTTCATCTCTCCATATTGTCGGAAGTTTGACTTCTAAACTTCCTTCGATAATATGTGTGTGCGCATATTCATTTTAGTCCACAAGGATAGTTAGGGGTGGAAGAATGCAACATCACCAAAATGTATTGTCATCAGAGCAATCTATTGAGGGCCATGCGCATCACTGAAAAGGCTACAGATCCCTACAGCATTTAGATTCCTATACTGGAACATGTTTTATTTTTCCATATAGGGTTAATCATCCCAAGTAACTAATATATTATTCAGAGGGGTAGGTATACCACCAATCAGTTATAGTATTTTCATGTAATTAATGTTCTTCATGATACCGGGTTCGGTAACGAAGCATGTCTTCGAGGGAGAATCCACCTTTCGTCACTGGGATGTGTCTATATTTCGTTGCGTCGAAGCTTTCCCTGGAAGTCGTGCCTTTTTATGGAAAACGCAAGCAAACTCTGGTGATCACAGCGCAACCATGTTTTTAAGTGTTTTTGTGTTTTTTTCTTGCGTTCAGCTTGGGTTTAGGGATCTAGTTATGCTTTGGGTATATGTAGTTTTTGTTGCGTTCGGTTGGGGGGGAAACTTTTTTTGTTGCAGCTGCTTTCTTATCAGTGACTTCTGTACGTTCAATTGTATTTAGCAACTACTGTTAAACTGCTGCTCAATTGCTGGCTGTTGCTCAGTTGCTGCCGCTGGCTACTGCCAAACTGCTGCTGGATTGCTTCTGAACTACTATTAAATTGCCAATTCTAAAAGGAACATTATTTTCAATCCTCAAATTTTGGGGTAGCTTATTTTCACAAAAACTAAGTGAATAATTATGATCCAATTTGGACATGGTTTATACCACCTATTTATGGTGATGGGATGGTTTAAGATGTCACAGATGTCACCGATATTGAGGCGTGCGCAGTGCCTGGCGAAGCCAGAGCTTCCAGCTGCCCGTGGCGTGGCAAATGTTCCTGGGAGGCCGACGAAAAAAGGGGCGACCGGGAGGGATGATGGAGCTACCTTCGAGCTGGCTTCAAAAAAAAACTGTTACTTGTGTTTTTGTCGTTGATGCACAATGTGTGCAGGGCGTTAGATCTATCTATCTATATATCTATCTGTCTCTCTGTCTGTCTATCTATCTAACTAGCTATCTATCTACTATCTATCTATCTATCTATCTATCTATCTATCTATCTACTCTATCTACTCTATCTACTCTATCTAATCTATCTAATCTATCTAATCTATCTAATCTATCTAATCTATCTATCTAATCTATCTATCTAATCTATCTATCTAATCTATCTATCTAATCTATCTATCGAATCTATCTAATCTATCTATCTAATCTATCAATCTATCAATCTATCAATCTATCAATCTATCAATCTATCAATCTATCTATCTATCTATCTGTCTATCTATCTATCTATCTATCTATCTATCTATCGAATCTATCGAATCTATCAAATCAAATCTATCGAATCTGTCTCATCTGTCTGATCTGTCTCACCAATATAGTCTGTCTAATCTATAAAATATATCTAATCTTTCTACTGTATCTAATCTATCTACTCTATCTAATCTATCTAGTCGATCTAACTTATCTAATCTATCTAATCTATTTGATCTATCTAATCTTTCTAATCTATCTAGTCTATCTAATCTATCTTAATCTATCTACCTATCTATCTACCTATCTAATCTAATCCAATCCAATCCAATCTAATCTAATCTAAATCTAACCTAAATCTAATCTAAATCTAATCTGTCTATCTATCTTTCTATCTGCCTATCTATCTATCGATCGATCCATCGATCTATCTAATCTTTCTAATCTATCTAAATCTATCTACCTATCTAATCTAATCCAATCCAATCCAATCTAATCCAATCCAATCCAATCTAATCTAATCAAAATCTATCTATTTATCTATCCTATCTATCCTATCTGTCCTATCTATCCTATCTACCCTATCTATCCTATCTATCCTATCTACCCGATCTATCCGATCTATCCGATCTATCCTGTCTATCCTGTCTATCCTGTCTGTCCTATCTATCCGATCTATCCGATCTATCCGATCTATCCTATCTATCCTATCTATCCTGCCTATCCTATCTATCTAATCTATCTAATCTATCTAATCTATCTACCTATCTATCTACCTAGCTACCTGTCTACCTATCTACCTATCGACCTATCGACCTATCTACCTACCTACCTACCTACCTACCTTATCTATCTATTTATCTATCTATTTATCTATCTATTTATCTATTTATCTATCTATCTGCCTGTCTATCTATCTATTTATCTTTCTATCTGTCTGTCTATCTATCTATCTATCTACCTATCTATCTATCTATAATTTTTATCTATCTATCTATCTATCTTTCTATCTATCTATCTATCTCTCTGTTTGTCTATCTATCTATCTAGCTAGCTATCTATCTATCTATCGATCTGTCTATCTATCTTTCTATCTATCTAATCTAATCTAATCTAATTTAATCTAATCTAATCTAATCTAATCTAATCTATCTATCTATCTATCTATCTATCCATCTCTCCATCTCTCCATCTCTCCATCTCTCCTCTCTCTCTCTCTATATATATATATATAAATATATATATATATCCCAGTAGTATCTCCAGTAAGTCCCATTACATCCCATATCATCTCATCAAATCATCATGTTTTTCGTGGCACACGGCCAGCTGGTGTGTTCGCAGGCAATACCTGTGCTGCGACCTCATCGCTGCAGTACCTCACAGCGCCGGAACATGGGCAGCTTCAGGTGCCAGAAAGCGGCTAGGAAGTCACCCAGAAGTCTTGATAAGTCAAGGGATTTCAAGAGAAAATATGGGCAAATGTGGGAACATATAAAACATATAGGCAACATATAGGAACTATGATAACATTTAGGGAAAAACAACCTTATTTTGCATTTGACAAAAAATAAAGTATAATTTGGCGTTGTGCCGCTGACCAGCCAAGATGATGCTGAGAACCAACCAGCGAGCTATGCTGATGCTATCCTGCCGGTTGCATTCTACAATACTTTTTACATATTGACCCGAGAAACAAAATCTGTAATTAAGTAGGGTTGTCGAACCATTTGACGGAAATATATTTAACCTTTTACTGGATTCCACAAGCAAATATACAGTGAAAGAACGAACAATCGTTTTATTTGGATACGAGTAACGTTATTCCGTGCGATGATTGACATGCAAATGTCGACCCAATTTGGGGGCATCAAGGCTTCAGCTTTTGACTCAATTTGGAGGCCCCCCTTCATAAGTTTGTTTTTAATTTTTAACCTATATTACACTGATAGGTGTTGGGTCATACCACGACAGTGGAATCTATACCACGACAAGATCATCAACTATAGAACAGCAGATCTACCATAAAATCCCAGTTGGCCAAGTTAGAAAAATGTTCGAAATAGCCAACTCTGGGGCACCACAGGGGCTGCCGACCCAGGTGCTGTACTTGCAGCTTGGCTTGCAGTGGAACGGGGTGAAAAAAGGGGGATGCGGCACATTGTAGCCAACCTAATGGATCGAGGATTATGTTCATGGCTCATATATAATTACATATATACATATATATATATATATGTGTGTGTTTATTTATTTATTTATTTACATGTATCATATGTTTTCCCATGGTTTCTCATCATTTTCCCATCTTTTCCTGGCCCGTAAAGGCTGTGGGTGCTGGCTACGTCCGCCTGTTCAATGCCGAGCTCCAACAACTCATCGCTGTGCGTGGGACGCAGGCTTGCTGACAAGAGGATATGTATAATCTGTGTACGTATGCATGTGTATGTGCAATGATATATTGATTAATTAGGCACATGCACATACATGCATGCATGCATACATGCATGCATAAATACATACGTACATACAGACAAACACACACACACACACCCACCCACCCACCCTGTTGGATAGATAGATGGATGGATGGATGGATGAATGGATAGATAGATAGATAGATAAATAGATAGATAATAGATAGATAGATAGACAGATAGATAGATAGATAGATAAATAGATAGATAGATAGATAGATAGACTTTAGATAGATAGATTTATTTACGTAACCTTAAAAAACATAACAGTTAAAATCCAACTAAAAAGCCGCACATCACTTAGCTGAAGCCTATACGGCAGCATTTGCCAGGCTTGCAGCTCAATGCTGGTGAAAGTCAACGATGCAGGAAATCGGTGGCTGGTCGCTGGCTCCTTGGGAGACCTCTATTTGTCACTTGCAGCAGTGAGCCGTGGAGTTGAGCTGGGGGGAAGCCTGAAAAAATGTTTCAAGTCATGGAGGAAAAAATGATTCATGGCCTGAATTTTTTGGAGCTTCTTGAAGTTCCACCTAAAATTTTAAATCAACGTCAATATTCTTCGATCGTGACGTGGGTTTGTGGGGGGAGGATCCCCGAAAAACGTTGACGTTGCAATTGGAAAAATCGGAGAGTGTATGCTCGGAAGCCTGCTCAGCGAGTGCCCAAACCAATAAGCGATTTACTTAGAAGTGGTGTAAGTGGTGTGAATCAGGTAATGGGGGAGTGTCCCTTGTTTACCATTTTGAGAGGAAATTGATTGCTACCCAACGGTTGATCGAATCATGTTCTCCATTTTGAATGGCCATAATTTGGGAGCATAGAGCATGCTTACATGTTTCAGACAATTTAGGTATTTAGGTAGCCTCCAATTTACGTTACACACCCAGCCACGATCATGGTCCGCATGGTCCGGGCATGGCTATGCCCATTTTATCTGCTTTAGGTTGCGATTGGAGGCTGGGCGGTAGTTCAAAAACGTGGGTGTTGTTGATTAAGAGTGGTTTGACTTTTAATATGACGGGTTTTGTTAACTTGATATATCTTAATATATTGGTGGGGGGGGTGTTCCCTTCCCCCTAATGCAACATAATCCCCAAATGAAAGCCTAGTTTAGGCTTTAGGGTCTATTCATTCTGGGGGCCTGCATGGTGGGAATTGGATATTGGAGGATATATATATATATATATTCTGGGTAAATTATAACGACCTCACTGTGACCTCACTGGAATCATGGTTAGTAAGGGAAATCATCCCCAAATGGCCTTAATTCAGGTTAGTGAATTATTATAATTTACCCATATATATACATATTATATGTAATAATAATATTGATAATAATAATGATAATAATAACAACCATTTATAGCTGGATAATGATGTCAGGGGATGGATATAGGCTACAAGAGATCAATTTATTGTTTGTAGCTTTCGTTTGTTGTCATTCCATGCCAGAATATGTTATGCAATGCTATAATATTCATATAATGTGCATGTAATATGCATGTATGCATATAATATGCTACATGTAAATTATAGATGATAACATATAGTATGCAATTAATATACTGTAATACAAGTCCATGATATGAAATATGTATGAACGCCCCAGATGCATGAAGAGGATGGGTTTATCTCCCTGGGTTTGCGCTACGTGTCATGGCGCGACCCCAAAGGTGCCCCTCCTGATTCGCAGGGCGGGTGCCCCGTTTCTGTGACGGTGCAGTGCATGGGTGTCTCTGTGCCTGTCCCCTCCTCAGCCAGGCGGAAGACAACAGCAACATCAGCAAGGCATGTGTTGAAAAGGTAGTTCAAGCACATGATCCACATGGCCATAGCATGCCATAGCATGCCATAGCTACTTCTAGGTATACATGGTCCATCATGGTCCAATGAGTCGACGATCCAAGGCTTCAGCCGTGGCCACCTGGCAACAAGGAGACTATGCCTTCATTGGATCTCAGGCCGTGGGACATGGGATGCCTTTTGGGGGTGAAAAAACCGTCCTGATGAACTGGGGGACTCGGAGTTTAGGTGTGATTTCTGTTCAAGTTTCTACTATAAAACAACAAGTTGACCAAGAGCATATGAAGGCATGCATTCAATGTTGGTGAGTTTGAATGCGAACCCAGTGGCATGATCCATACTTACCTTTTCTTGCCAGGTCAGTGACTCAGAAGTGTCGCTTGGTGCTGCATGGGGTACGACGGAACATGGAAGCGTGGAACTCTTGCTTTGCAGAATTTACCAAACTCCCAGAAATGGCATGGAGTGTCGGGAAAATTGGAAAAATGCGAAGCGTGTAGGACAGAGTATTTGTATCTCAAGGAATCGTGTGAAGAGCCTGCTAAATTTCAATCAATGATTATCAATTAAACCAACAAAGGTTTAAAAAACAAATGAAGGGATGCCTTTTGTGGATGCCTTGGTATTTTGCAAGGTTTGTCACGCCTGGATTCGGCATTTGGGACAGAACATTCCAATAATAATTGGCTGGTCGTCTTGGGAGCAGGGACAAGACATATTTATTTGGTTTATATCCTTTGGTGTGCTGGCTTTGCTGGCTACAGCGCAGTAGAATTGCATAAATACATATCAGGCTGAAACCCATATATGATGGGCCGACGATTCCCGGTGCCAGTGATGTTTTCCAGCGGTATTGAAGCCACCTCACTATATTCTAATATATCCAGAACAAATCCAGCTGCTGGCCTAGTCATGAACTGTCATGAACTATACACATCTTAAATCAATGGACATTGACTAGATCAAGCATACCACTTTATATATATATATATATTATATATTATATATATTAATTATATATATATAGACATACATATATATATACATACATGTTTCATATCATTCCCCTTTTTTCTGATTTCCCATTTTGGCCGAGTTTTCACGGCCGACCTACCCTAATAGGTTGCACTTCCACGCGGTTTGCGCGGATGCTCCAGCCACGGCCAGCACGGCCGCGGGGCGTCGACGGAAGAATTTGGAGGATGCCTTTGAGGCGGGAATCCTTATCATGGTGGGTATATAGGGATTAATATGGGTATATGCTCTCCAATACCCATAGGGTACCATCCCTATCACCCATATTTATATGCTAACATTGGGGGTATATTGATGGTAAATGTTACCATATATGGCATACATGGATCCTATGGGATTCTGTGTGTGGTCAACCATGACCATACCGACCATACCTGGTTCTGGGTTGACCATACCGACCATACCTGTTGAAAACCGGAATGCATTAAACACCCGAATTAAATTCTGGTTTAATGTCGACATGATTGGGACCATGGAATGGGGGTGTTTAATACTGATTAATGTCAAGCCTGGATTAATAACCCCCAAATTGCGTGGAAAATTGGTGGGGTTACCATTCTAGTACAAGAATCACTATTTGGGAGTATCCCCCCAAAAAATGGCTTTAATCAAAGATACCAACATGTACTCATGCACCCTCCCGTAAACTCAGATAGATGTGGAAAATCCACTATGTGTAGATCGTTATATAGGGAAACCATGGATTTCCACATCTACGTTAGTTCACCGTAGGGTAATTGTGGGGTAATCAAAACATACTACCAACATGGTGGCAATCAAACATACTACCAACATACTGGATTTGACTGCCCCCCCCATCGGAAAACAACAAAAACATCCGGTAAGCCGGAAAATCCCTGATTTATAGATGATTTTCCTTCAAAGCCAGCAATTTCTTACTGGAACCATCTGGAACCTGGGGGATTTCGCCATGGAATATGGCGAAAAAAACGGGGAGAATGACCCGTAGAAGAAATCCAAGAATCCAAGACATTCCACCAGGCTTTCGTTTGAAAAGGAGCACTGTATAGTGTATATCTGGTTGGTTTGTTTGGACCATGGCTTTTATGACTTTCCAATTTTTTTCCATATATTGGGCATATTGGGCATAATACTCCCATTTGAGGAACTCCATCATTTTTCAGAGGGGTGGGTTGAAACCACCAACCAGATATAAAATGCGGATTTTACATGATTTTACCCAAAAATGAGGAGACTTCACCAGATGAATATCTCGACCAATTGATCGACGTTGCCACCAAATCACGGTCGGAATGAGTGGGATTTCGGTAACGGCAAGATGGCGGAACTAACTTCTGAAGTGGGTCAATTTTTACTAACGTTATCCAGATTGGTGGTGCCAGTCCCATTATCTTAGTTAAGTTTGACCGACTTAATTATGCATTGAATTATGTATAATGTATATATATAATGTAAAAAAAGTTGTAATCCAGCTTAGTTAAGTACCTCCTTGTATACAACCATCGTTTATAGTCACCACCAAATATGGGGATCTATATAATCGATCAAATCCAGCAATGATGGATGGTTTGAGTTGTTCAGGGGGTTATACTACCCATTTATGTGTGTCTTTCTCACAACATAGGCATTGATTTATCGATTACAATAATAAACCACCCCTTTGGGAATGGCTTGTACCACCTATAAATATGGTGATTTGGGGGATGGTTTGTTTTACCATGTCTTACCAACATTATTGGTTTATATTGTGTTTTTTTTAAAATATTTTTTGATAACGGTTTTACCAAGATTATTTATTTACCTGGTTGGTGGTTCCAAAGAATTTTATTTTTCCATTCAGTTGGGAACCATCATTTTTCAGAGGGGTAGGTCAACCACCAACCAGTTACCATTGGTGTGTATAAATACATTTCCAGTATAGGATGGATGAATCCCATGTCTTGACCACAGGTGATGGAGACCTGGACAAACCTGGGGCCTATCACAGACTTTTGCACCAAGGATTGGACTCCTGGGAACCTGATTTACCCTTTGGTAAACTGTTACATAATTATGGAAAATCATCATTTTTAATGGATAAATCAACTATAAATGGCCATTTTCAATAGCTAGGTTAAGTTACCAGATGGTAATGGTGATTGAATGGTGATTTAATATTGTCATTGTTGAATGGGGAAAAAAATGCCCATTGGGAAGATTTGGGCTGGTGATTTTTTTTCAGCAGGGAGGCGCCTTTCGATTTTATCCATTGAAATCATGGAAGCACCCCCGAAAGAAATGGCATGGAGGCCCCAGATCAAGTCAACATTATTCATATGTTTTTACGGAATGGTACTACATGTTGCTGGTATGTCCAATCGAACTATTAATTTGCGAACATGTTTCGTTTTTATTGTTGTTTGTTACTTGGTTTTGTTTACAGTATTTACTATATTTACTGTGTTCCGAGATGTTCTGATCACCAATGTTTTGTGATCACCATTGTTTTCACCACTGTTTTCACCACTGTTTTTGACGCATTCCCCCATCCATCCCCCTGGATCCCCGGATCCCCCCTGGATCCCCAATGATCCCCTTCCGTGACCGCCAGGAGCTTGGCTCCGGGCGCCTTGAACTCATCAGCTGCAGTGGTGCAGGGTCCAATCTGGGCTCCCTGCGCTTCATCCAAGTGGGCATTCCATTGGAAGATCTGGGCAGCTCAGGCTCCTGGCAGGTCACCAAAGAACTGGTCCATCTTGGATCAACTCTAGGATTTGATGATAGTTGATCCCAAGTTAAGTGATGCAACCAGTGTTTTCATATATAATAATCTTCCAATTGGGCCCGTTTGATCAATCAATTGGGCCCCAACAATTGGTTTCTACTACGTTTCTACTCATTATTCAATATATGTTAATGCCCGTTTTGAACGAGGCCCAGTGATCCTGTGGCCAGGCGGGAGCCTTGGCAGCGTTTTGGGCCTATGGCCCTTGGGCTGCCGCTACCTGGTGCTGAGCCGCCCCGGACGGACGGAAGTGCTGCAAATTGAGGAGAGTGCCCTGGCAGAATTGGGGGAACAGTCTAGGTGGGTGGTCCAATTGATGATATCCTGAAATGGTCATATTAAAAATGATCTTAAATCATGATTTAGTCTGATGTTCATGATTGGTTGGTTTATATCTTTCAAAAACTGTTGGGTTTATTATGGGTGTGTGTTGGTTAGAAACTATAGTTAGCTGCGCAATAAACATCAATAGACTAACTACAACTAGGTGGAAATAAACACCTTGTTGGGGGTATATAGTCCAACTGAGGATATCTCGAATTGGCCGTGTTTAATTAAAGAGGCCATTACTATTTATAGATAAGATAAACACAAGTAAATCACATAATTGAGAAACCACAACATTAGGGGGGTACCTCATTTTAAGACGCAGCCACATGAAGGAAGGTGGCAGGTTGTCATGCGCAATATGGTGTTGGTTCATTATGAAGTCGTATTGGCTTTGAGACCTTTGTTTTCCTTGATATATGACTTGCATTAGGCTGACTATTGGGTAACGATAGTCCGAAAAAGCTTATATTTCAGTGATCTCAAGTTATTTTTGTTTTGGTAAACTATATCTATGTTTAATGAATGTTAGTATGATCTACCTATATCTATATATTATATATCTATATAATCTCCCCACCTTCAGTGAATCTAAGACCAGTCTGATTTCGTGGCACCCACATCTCCGCTGGATCCTTTCCCATGCCGTCAGGTGAAGTCGAGGAATTCAGCCTGTGTCTGCGGCCTTTCATCGAGTGCGGCCTGCGACTTTCAGAGGAGACCCTCTTTTGTTGTAGCGCCTGGGTTTGTGGAAATCGGGTGCGGAATGCGGATGGGAATTTTTCAGGGAAATGAACTGTAGATCTACATGGATCAGAGGATGTACACTTTTTCTTTTCAAGCATTTTGTAGGATCTGCATATCATTACAGATCACAGTGCTGTTGATTACAGCCAAAAGTTATATATATTTATATGGTGTATATACCCTCCGGTAAATTAACATAGACCCTGGCAGTCATCGCGGTTGGAAGACTACTTTCCATTTTAAAAATTGGTGATTTAATTTTGGGTCCAACTGTTAATTTACCAGAGGGTATATCATTGCTATATCCACATCAATCCCATTTAATCACCGTTAAATCCCATTAATATATATATATATCCATTCTTGGACATGCGGCTATTCTTGGGACCAAGTCATTGTAAGACCACCTTGGTGACCTTCCCCTTTACCAAGGTGGGCCATCTTGATGGAACCGAGAGATTTATTGGAGGTACCTACCAGACAAAAAAGATCAAAAAAGGCCTATGTTTTAGGCCTATGGTTTCGGCCTATGTTTTAGGCCTATGTAAGGTAATAGCCCAGTAAAATATGGCCTTAGATGGTACAGTACCTCAATTGTGGGATCCTGAAATTTGCATTGACTCTTAGATGAGTTAGATGTAAATCGCATTACATCGCTACATCATATACTGTATCGATGATAAAACATCCAAGAGTTTTTTTTAGTGAAAAACCCAACAGTCTGATTCGAATGGTCACAACGTGGTACAGACAATACTCAACCATGCCAGGTCATTTAACACATCGTCCCAAACAGAGGCACATTCAGTAGTGAACCCAAATAGGGGATAGTTTACTATTTGGTTTGCCTCATTGATTAATGATACACAGCCGTATAAATATAAGTGTTTGATAATGTTTGATAACTACTTAGATATACCATGATATAACTATATTTAGGGTTTATGACTATGTGACTATATAGTTGGATCATTAATGACAACGCCGGATTAATAAATCCTGGCAGTCATCATTTGCTATAAAGTGGTTTTCCCCATTTATCCTCACTTAAACATCTTAGGGGTTTACCCTCCGATAGTCAAATATGGCAATGGAATGCAATGGACAATTTCCCACTTTGTTCATTTTCCCATCAACACCTATAGCCATGTTTGATCCTATTCAATTTCCAATACCCTGTGGCAACCTGTAACCTATTAAGCTTACAAGTATCTATAGCACAGCCATGAAAGTTCATGGCCATGTCTCATGGCCTCTCATGGCTTTGGTAATTTGCATAGCTAATCACCATGATAACA
Source organism: Cladocopium goreaui (assembly GCA_947184155.2). Classification (NCBI taxonomy): domain Eukaryota; class Dinophyceae; order Suessiales; family Symbiodiniaceae; genus Cladocopium; species Cladocopium goreaui. The sequence continues at coordinate 123,168 of CAMXCT020006712.1, read as the reverse complement.
AGTAAATCACGTTACATTGGTGATTAGTTTCAAATCATTATTATTATTATTCACTAATGGTGTTACATCATAATTGATAGCCATTTGCATAGCTCATCACCATCTAATGGCTACACTCTGGCCAGTTGCATCCATTTTCGCCACAGGCATTGCCGACCTCTTCATCCAGGTCACTCGCTTCGGTGCTCTCATGCTGGATCCGCTACTTCGCACGCGTGGGGAGACGCTTGGCGTAACCATGGTCAACCTCGGATGGTTTGGGATCGTTCAGTACTGTCATATTTGGAAACAGTTACCCTCTGGTAAACATACAAAAAGCTATGGAAAATCACCATTTCTTTAATGGGTTTGTATCAACTATTTCGACTGGGCCATTTTCCAGTTCGCAAACTGTTAGTCATTACCAGAGGGTATTAATGGAGAATAGTGAAATGATGGGGATCTACACCTAACAAACTGTTTTTTTCCCTGGCAGGGTTCAAAATTCTTTAATTTTGCCATGTCATGCTGAGTGACAGTGAAGGATTGATAAAATGGAGCCAACACGACGAATAAAAGTGACAAGGGATAGGTGTTTTTTAAATGTGCTTTCCATTATTTGCGACTGATATTATTAACCACTTTGAAAAAATAGGCTTGGACCTAGATTGCCTTTGTTTTTTGGAAAAGATGGGTTTATTTCCTGGGCATTGGTGCTCCGGGATTGAATTTCCGGATCCTTTCTTCACGACCAGCTTGAAAATAGCAAGTTGAGCCGAGCCTTGGATAGCAGTACTTTGGGGTTATAGAATCCGATTTGCGGATTTCTGAATTTAACATCTGCCAGTAGCAAGCCCCAGTCATGGAACATCTCATGGAAGCCTTGAAGAAACCCGTATTTTCTAGGGCCGTCACCTGACGTGGATGAGATCTAGGTGGAGGATCGACCCCTTGTCCGGCAGCATCACCGCTGCAGTGGATGGAGAAGGTGCCTCCTGGAGGACATTCCAAGTGGCCATGACGGGATGATATGTTCAGTTTTTATGGAATTGTAAAGGATTGGGATCCAAAATCTTACCCAATGTGGGTACTTTTTTTACGGTACTATGGTGAATTTCTTCATGAGATGAACTTGGCAAAAAACAAAGATCTACCAACAAACTGGGGTGATATGCTTAGGTTTGTGGTTTGATTGACGGTCTTGATGCCGTTTGATTATTGCCCTGCAAGGCGCAAGGGTGGCAATGGATAGTCACCATATGTTTATTGGAACGTGACTGAGAAAAAGGATTGCTCATTGTTGGGTTGGATGGCTAATTGGTGATTGGTCATAGCATAAACCCTACATTATATAATTGTCTCTCTCTATATATATGTATATATTGTGTGTGTGTTTGATATATATATATATATGTGTGTGTGTATGTGTGTGTTATACCCATGAAAACGACCATGGACCCCGCGAACTACACTTTCCAATGACAATTCTCGAAGTCGTAGGCGGGCTTTTGGTCGCATCGGCTCTGGGGGATATCTTTGCACTGGATCTTCACTCCGAAGGTCAGAGGGGGATGGTGGTGCCATGACTATTGGGGTTCAATGAAGGGACAGCCAACAGGGAAACCAATAATTTTGCCAACAAATATAGGGGCTGGCTGCAAAATGTCCATCATAGAACTTTGAAGTATTTATATTATATATATATATATATACTATATACGTATATGTAGCTGCATGTCTGCATTTATGTACATAAAGATATCACAAACTCAAAACTTTACAACCAAAATCCATACATCCATGCGCACTATGCATGCTTCTCATTTGGTGGGCTTGTTTAGGTTAACCGTGGAGACAAGCACAAGGTGCTTGGATGGTAGTACACGTGGATATGACTCAGTTATCAGTTGCATCACCACGCTTAAGGAAGTTGCATCGAAATGGGTGAACATGTGTTTTCGATCATATCCAGGTCCCACATTATGCCACCATCAAAGCAATGATTCACTTACAATATGTCATGTGATGTCATGTGCATATCATGTATATATCATGTATAACACACACATGCACACATATGTACATGCATATATATATATGTATTAGTATAAACATATATATATATATATACACATGTATAAACGGATTTCTGCTACCTAACACAATTTTCTCCCAGGGTATCCAAGGAAGGTCGCGTATACGGCCCCAGGTGGAACTCCTTGCAGTTTCGTCCAGACATCAGCTTGGCGGCTCGCAGGTGGAATCACTGCACTAGTTCGGGCTGTTTGGGGCTGGGGTAAAAAAAAGGGGGGGGCCCTATGGCCGTTCGATAGCTAAGTTGGTGAACATAGCTCCAACAACTATGGCTCATGGATGTTCATGGTGTGTATAAGATTTTATAACTCTTATATTGGTGTTTATAAACCAACATATAACTGGGGGGCCCCACATTGTAGGTTCACTGAGATAGTTGGAGCCTTCTCCAGTAAACATTGCTTGGAAAACGGCTCATGTGTGGATGATTTACCTATTCAAATGATGGTTTTCTATTGCTATGTTAGACTGCCAGAGGGTATATAAGGCATATCTTGGGATATAGTCTTTATGTACTGGATACATCGGAATATAATTGGCTCACTGGGGAACTTACCAACATTTAATTATTGGCAGAATCGAAACATATACATGCACTATACAAACATGGGGGTATATGACGATACCCTGCTGGGATAATTGGATAGTTACGGATCTTACGTTTCGAATATAATTGGATGATTATTTTTTTATTGGAATATGTTGGGATGAATGGACAATTACAAACAATGACTGGGATGGCTAAGCTGCTATGTATATATTTGGGTAAGCTCTGGGATATATATATATATGTATATATATATATATGCTGTACCCTATAAAGTAATCCTCTAGTGTAGATGCAGTGTAGATAATTTTCCTTGAAAACCATTGTTTGTATCATTTTCCATCCAGCGACAGCGATGATCCCCAAGTCAAAATCCACACGTTGGTTGGATATATCTCAAATTCTGTTCCCAACAGATCCCAATCTTGCAGCCTAAGAAATCCATCTTAGTATTTGAATCACTGGAAAAATGCTCCAGTCTTGAAGCTTATATAAATCCATATTCCCCCAAGAAATCATGATTTTCGGTTGGTTCCTCCCATGTTTTCTCCCGTTTCCCCCACCGCGAAACGCCAAGCGTAACGCGCAGGTGAGCCGAGCTGCCTTTGCTCGCGGGAGCAACATCTGGCGGCGGGACTCTGGAGCGACGAGCTGTGCATTTGGCATCGCCAGGACGCCGCGGGAGTTCAGAGGAGTTGACCACGGGTGATTTTGGTGCTTCGGCTGGTTACCCGGCCTGGTAAACATACAAGAAACGGATGGGAAAATCACCATGCTAATTATTAATGGGTAAATCCATGTAAATCTACTATTTCGACTGGGCCATTTTCAATAGCTATGTTAGTTTGCCAGAGGATAATTTGAATATCAAATCACCTTTTCCTGAGTTTGAATATAGGTGATTCGACCAGTGGCATGGGTGATTTAATTATTTTTTCATGGTTGGAAACGGTGACAATAATGAGCAAAACGGAGACTGATGCAACCAAAAAATGGGATATGATGGGGAAGTTAATTATTAAAGATGGGGATTTAGCCAGCAAACATATAGGTTTTTAATCATCTAGAATCTATATCATGGGAACATGTTGATAAACAATGATAAAACACGATAAAACCAATATGAATCACTAGCTTGTAGGTTCTAAATATGTTTCATCTTCAATCATATTTGCACTGATGGTCTCTATTGACTATTATTGTTCGGTACTTGTTGGGACTCCCAGAGTTTATGTTTTTTCTTGTTTGTTCAACCATGTTCGACCCATGGTCTTTCTTGATTTTTTTGGGTGCGCAGTCTATCATGACCCCATCATTGTAGCGCCCTACAGTTGTCAGTTGGTTTAGAATGGTCTGGAAATTCAAAGAACTTTCCAAATATATACCTAGCTGTACATCTAGATGTCAGTTGACCTAATCATAAACCAAATTAGTGAACTATGTGGGCATCACCGTGATTATAGGTTTTACAGTTCCATAGGGTTTCATGGGATTGTTTTTTTCTTACACCTGAGTTGATGGAAAATTGGGTCCCGCACTAAACCAGTGACGTAATTTGCTATATACTATAAGATCGTACCGGTCGCGCCCCACAAGAAACCAGCCAAGGGGTTATCAATCTGGGGTTGATATTAACCCATGTTTATATCGAAAGACGATACATGGGGCAGTTCGCAGCACCAGCGTTGTGCAGTCACTTGCAGTCACTAAGACGCATGATTCTCCAAGTGACTAAGTAGTGGTCCCATTTGGCTCTGGGTCAAAGAAGTTGGGGCCCCAAAGAAGACTGGTCATGTTCAGTAAATTTAGCGAACCCTTTTTTTGGCAATTCTTTTTACAGATGGATTTTCATGGATTTTCATGGATGTTCATGAATATCAATGACTATCTATGTTGGTTTACCGAAGGGAATAGTCTAATAGAATTCAAAGCAGCCCCCGTGGTCCCAAGTCCCTTGACAACTCTGACGCGTTGAATTCTTAGAATCCCTACCTGATACCCTCTAGTTATGACTAACAGCCATGGAAGCCATGGCCTAGAAATAGATGCTTTACCGTTCTTAACTATGGGTGGATTTCCATAGCAAACTGTTAGTCATAACCAGATGGTAATGCCAAAAGTTCTCAGGCGAGTTTGTTTGTTCCAACTGCTTGGAAGACGACCTTCATCAGATGCGAAAGCACCGGTTGAGGGGAAGCGCCATGTCAGCGATCAATCATGTTCCTGTGCGCTTCTATTGCAGATGCTATATGATGATGGGCCTCTATCGTAGTGAATCAGGTATAGCTACAATTGGGTGACTGAAAAACGATGTCTGACTTAGGAACATAACACAAAAGAAAGACTACAGCCCCCGAATTCTCCAACATTTTTTCCAACAGGACTTTGGGCTTCAGACCTTGGCTTTGCCAACGCTCCCTCGGTCAGTGGCCTTCGTGTGAGCTCCCAGGAGTTGATGGTGGTGAGATGCCCATCCTAAGCCTAAACATCCCAACACCACTTTGCACTGGTTATATCATGTTATATCTGGTTATCAAACTTATATACTGTAATATACCCCATAATTAGGATCCATGGTGCTGGTATATATACTAACATAAAGGGGGTATATTGATGGGATCCATGTTCCCATACATAGCAGCACCATGGATCCTATGGGTACTGTAATTCATTTCCCTGAACGAATACCTCCGCGAAACTGCGCTTTGGTCGATGACTCCACTGGAATCCGGTGAAGAATCGCTATGAAAATGGTGTTTTTTTTCCAGCATTTTCCCAAGAAATCCCCCATGGATGTAGTAAATCACCATAAATCACCAATGTGTGGGTCCGTTTCCCATGGGTTTCCCATGGGTTTCCCATGATTTTCCACTGTGCCCAGTCCCCACATCTCCAGCTCTTCACGGGGCTGTGCGATGGTCGCGTGGTGCTGGCGACGAAAACAGCGGGTTCTGAGTGGCATCTTCAACGCACGGTGCAGCGGGCGATTGAAACACATGAAAATTGACCAGAAACTCAGACGCTGAAGCTGGACCATCTGTTTGTTTTTGATGTTTTTTGAAATGTTTGAAGGTTTTTGGGTGCCCTTCATGCGGTCCCTTTTTTTTCCGGAACACGTTGATGTCTTGATCAGGATGAACATTGATAAGCAGTGGAGTGTTTGGTTAGTTGCCATAAGTTGCCGACTTTTTTCGGTGGTTGGAGCTGGTTGGATTATGGATGGTGAAAAAAAGAAAACAACTATCATGAGATCGATGGATTATGCGCTGATGGTGTCGATATGGCCTGAGAGGGAATGAAACAGGCAGACTAGAATAGATAGAAAACGATAGAAAGCTCGACTAAATATATAGATCCTATATAGAATACCATCAGATACCATTGGTAATGCTTCTTGTTTGGTGCACATCAGGCTCCATCAGATATTGTAAGTTTGGTGCTCGCGACCACGGCGACCAGGTGGTGGTTGGGATGGAGCCAGTGAAGCTTCTGGTTCTGCCGGCGGAATCTGAGATGGGTCTCTGGGCCTCGACAGGGCGTTTGGGGCTTGGGGCGTTTTTGGGTTAGCGAAGCATTTCTGAAATTTGCTGCAACTCCACAACTCAAACACGGTAAACATTGATTCATATCAAGATACATTTTTAGTATATTCCAGTTTGAGGCCACTTGAATACACACTGAGGATGGTTGACTTCTATCGCTAGGGCCCTCTAAATCTCAACTGCAAGCCATGCTCAAGCCATCCCAATTTGATGAGGACCAAAGCTGCCACAAGAAGACGCGTCTTCGGAGCGTAGCGCAGTGCAGGACGGGTTGAGTTGGGTGGTGCCCGCGAGACGTATGATTCAACCAATCACCAACCTTAAGATATAGAAAAGTTCCAATCAGCAGTTATATATATTATATATATATAATTATATATATATATTATATGTATGCAACTTCTTAAAGCCAATATTACCAACCAATAGCCAATAACAGAATTACTTTGTCAACCAGTAGCTGTTCCATGTTGTTCCCCTTTGTTGCTGCTGGATGTGCAAAGGAGCAAGAGATGCTCCTGGCAATCAGTGGGAATGGAAGCATCTTGCAGGCCCGGGGGCCCGGCAACTTGTGACATGTCTCGCATTTTTTTCCTAACCATCATTCGGCCGACACAAAACTTGCCGGAGCCTAAAGGAACTGAAAGAACAGCAGTGAAGACATGGCAAACATATCAGAGCTGATAAGCTGAGTTTCATGGTGTTGAGGGGAAATACTCTGGAATTGTGCCGAGTTATACAGTACGTAATTCACTCTTGCATCCATGGGCCATGCAAGTACCGCACATGTATATTGGTGCACATCAAACAGGCTTATTTTTTTGGGGGGAATATGCCACTTCCAAATTCCATATTTACACAGCCCTTTTTGGCCCTTATACAAAATGTTCAACAATGTATCCCATAACTTGATGATGGAGAAATTTACAGGACCCTGCTAAAAAATGATGACCTGGTGGTAAAGTAATAATATATATATATATGTGTGTGTGTGTGTGACTACAATGACTATGGGTTCTCGCAGATTTCCCCCAAAAACCCATCCATTGATCATATTTGGTGGTTCAATTATCATGTTCAGTGGTTACATCCAAATGTTGAATGTGATTAAAACAATAGAACACCATCACCAATTTCACCATAAATAGGTATAAACCATTCCCAAATGGATGGTTTATTGAATGGTAAAGTCTCCCTGAAATCAATTCATGTTCCGGATGTTTGCCGAGGCTCAGTCGCAGCGTGTGGTCCAGACACCCGTGTGCCTTCCCAATATGTCACATGCTGCGCCTTGGCTTTGCCCCCCCTTTTTTTCGACAACATGCCCCAAATTGAGGGACTTACCCCCCATACCCCACCTAAATTTAACTGGAATCCTAAAATGGCTATGATCAACAAAAACATCATTTTTCAAACCCTGATTGTTGGGCTCACATGTTGAAGTTAGGTGGTGTCAGGTGCAATAATATGGTGTCTTGGAATCCGCGTTGGATAAACCATCCACAATTGGGATTTAAAACCATCCCCAATAGCAACTGATTGGTGGTTTGGAACATTTTTTATTTTCCATATATTGGGACTGGCTAATATGTTTCAGAAGGGTTGAAACCACCAACCAGGCAATCATTGCAGGGTGTGAAATAAATCATTTGAAAGGATCCGAACGGGTCAACCACTGCAGCCACAACTGAGGCCTTCTTTTCCCATGGCTTGGCAGGCCTTCATCACTGCATGGCTTTCATCAGTGAAGAGCCTCCGCCTTAGGATGTTCGCTGTCAAACGGCCCTGACTTGTGAAGATTGTTTGTTTGTATTTACAACATGATATGTATGATATGATGCTTATAATGTATACAGTTCCATCCATTTATGGCATTTTATCATGCAGTAATACCTGTAGAAACATGATGAAACAGATGATGCAAATTTTCACCAAAAAAACTGCAGCTTTATGGTGCAGTCGCCCTGAGGCGCCTCTTGCTGGCGCGGCTACGATGTCACGAGCGAATGCACGTGCGAAGCCTGCCATTTCCACAGGCACCACGCAGGACCATCCAAATTGAACCATAATCAACTGTATATAAACATGGAATATAATATGTACAGTATATGTATATATTTATAGTTATTATAGAATATATATATATATCTATAAATGTTGGCTTCAGTGGCTAAGTTTTAGCCAGACATTATGCATGAATTCCATAAATTGGAGGATAGTGGTTTCCCGCGATGGTACCAGGATCGCGTATCACCAGCCAACACGGATTTGCGTGGCCGGCTGTTGCGACATGAGCTCGTCGGTGGCCATGCCGCTCAGAAGTTGGTGGTGAAAGATGTAGGATGTAGCCTGGCCCCTTCTCAATGGGACTTTGAGGATATTTCAGGAACATAAATAGAGGTACCTATACATGGCCTATTTTTTAGGCCTATGTAAGGGAATATACCCACAAAATATGGCCTTATATGGTACAGCACCTTCATTTTAGGATCCTGAAATTCCCATTGATCTACTGTGGCTTCCAGAATGCCATAAATTGGGGGATAAGTAGCGTGGGATTTACATGGATCCACAATGAATATGCGGGATGCACTAGCTAAATTAAACCAGGTGGACACTGAGTTAGGTTTAATTTTTTTGGTTTAATTTAAAAAATCTTACGAAAACAGGGGGTCCACCCACCCCCTTAAGATCCTGAAGAAAGTTGAGTTGGTTTAATTTTGAGATGTGACCCACCCCATGGTTTAATTTCAGCTGTTTTAGCTCATTGTGCTGCCTCGTGTTCCGCCTCGGGATACTGCAGCCATGGTTCCTGACACGTGTCCTAGCACAGCTCCGTGAAGACGATCCGGCGTGGACAGCAAGGTTCTTGCAGTTGGGAACAGCATTGCTGCAGCCCAAATGCTCCATCTCAAGCAGAGCAAGTCCATGGGAAAGGCGCTGCGGGACCATGGATCATGGTAAATTGTTTCTATTTGTTTCGGGCCCCTTGCGTGACCCCAGATCAGGTTAGAATAATTAATCAAGAGGTGGGTGAGTCCATACGTACTGAACATTCATTCATCAGGACGCCTTTGGCACCATAATATTCATGGGATTTATGGTCACCAGAATAATTAAACAAGGGGTGGGTGAGTCCACATGTACTGGGCATTCAGGATCAGTTCTTCCATTGGGGCACCCCCAACACCATAATATCATACAATATCCATGGCCTTGATTTATTGATGGTCACCAGAATAATTAAACAAGGGGTGGGTAAGTCCACATGTTCTGGGCATTCATAAAGATTCATGTGCTGGGGTACCTTTGGTGTTATGATTCATTGTTTTTTCTTGAATGTTCATCTTTGGTCATCACAAAGGAAGGAACCTGACACCTGTTACTTTGGGAGTTATTTTGTTACCTGTTCGGTGTGCGTGTGTGTTCGGTGTGCAAAATGATCATGGTGGAGAGAGATTGGTGAGATACAGGTGTCAAAATAATGTTCAAAGTAGCAAGTCCAATGAGATTCCATCAGGTTCCTTCCTTTGTGATGACCAAAGGTGAAAATTCAAGAAAAAACAATGAATCATAACACCAAAGGTATCCCAGCACATGAATCTTTATGAATGCCCAGAGCATGTGGACTTATCCACCCCTTGTTTAATTATTCTGGTGACCATCAATGCCATGGATATTGCATGATATTATGGTGTTGGGGGTGCCCCAATGGAAGAACTGATCCTGAATGCCCAGTACATGTGGACTCACCCACCCCTTGTTTAATTATTCTGGTGACCATAAATCCCATGAATATTATGGTGCCAAAGGTGTCCTGATGAATGAATGTTCAGTACGTATGGACTCACCCACCCCTTGATTAATTATTCTGACCTGATCTGGGGTCACGCAAGGGGCCCGAAACAAATAGAAACAATTTACCATGGTCCCGCAGCGCCTTTCCCATGGACTTGCTCTGCTTGAGATAGAGCATTTGGGCTGCAGCAATGCTGTTCCCAACTGCAAACCTTGCTGTCCACGCCGGGTCGTCTTCACGGAGCCAAACCAGTACTGGATGATCCTGCAAAATAAAACCAGGTACTGTCAAGTAGTTTGTTTCATTTTGAGCTGGGGGGGACCTGACGTGGATTGTGCTGGATTGATTTAACTTCCCATGTTAGTAACCAAAAAATAATCGGAGGGTATGTTTGACTGATGAAATTTGGAAAAAATCATACTGCAGGGGACCCCATTTAAGTAAAAAAAACCAGGGGTCCCACCCCCCACCCACCAATTACCGATAGGGACATGTTTTTACACCAAGTCTCACTGACATGTGTAGAACCAGGTGGTTTAATATTTGGTCTTGGCAAAACAAAATCAACCCAATGATCCTGTAAAATTAAACCAGGTACTGCCGAGTAGCTTGTTTAATTTTTAGCTGGGGGATGCTGGGTGGGACCTTAACTGGAAGTTTTCTGGATTAATTTCTTATGTTAAAAATAAACGGAGGTTATGTTTGACTGACAAATTTTGGAAAAACCATACTGCAGGGGACCCCGTTTAATTAAAGAAATTAAACCAGGGTCCCACCCCCCTCCCACCCATTACCGCTACCCGCATCAATGAATGATCCCACCTTGTGTCGTTTTCTTTTTTTGGTATATCCCTACTTTCTCGGGCTTTGCTTCCCATAGTTCCCCGTTGTGGTTATATAATGATTCGGGATACTTTAATAAATCCCAAAGGGGTTGATCAATCCCACGCGGGGGTTGTGCACGATCAGCCTAACCAATGGAAGGGATGACACAAGTTTGGGTACAGTTTCTGCGATCCTTGGCCCACACGGAAGTGATGTCTTCCTTTCTCTACCATTTTACTTTTGCAAAGGTTCATCCCTTCAATGACTTTCCTTCATAGTTTCCACATGTTTCCACTTTCCGGTCACCGCTTTGCATCTCTGTTTCCCCACAGCTGGGCACCAGTTCTTTCCCGTGTCAGCCGAGGCCGAGCCCAAGCAGATCCAGGGCCCAACTGCAGTTTGTGCACTCGGATACTGCAACTCAATGCCCGTTCCAACGTGTCATGGGGTGGTTGGTCATGTTGGGGCAGGGCTGAATTTTGATGGATACTCCAGTAGTCCCTCAGTAAATGGTGTTACGGTGTAAAGAACTTGTCATGTTTTTTTCACGGGGGGTCTAGTTTAGAATTTAAACGTATTTCAGCTGCATGTTAGGTTTTAAAATGTTTTAAGTTTTAAGTATACATGAAGGGTGTTGGTAGCAACCAGAAGATGTGAAAAGCTCAGAGTCGAAAGTGTTCTGGGCACACTGAGGTGAGCTTGTTGGACACCATGACCTTGGGTCACGACGTTCCTTGACGCCGCAGATATGAAGAACTTGATCTTTTATGATCTTTTATGAAAATTAAAACATCTTTTATGACAAGCCATGTGAGGTAACTTTTTTATACCGATCCATAGAGTGATTGATATATTTGTTGATTTCTTCTGTGGGAGATGGTGCCTCCCCAGTTGCTGTAGCCTGCAGGAAATGATCTCCTCGGTGGTCACGGTCTCTTTCACTGGGGACCCCACGGTGTATGTTGCAGCATCTTGGACGGCACGGCACGGCTCAGGGCATTGGAAACCACTATTTTTAACATCCGAACCAACGGGTTGACCCTGAGAAACACGGGGGAATGTAGTCTTCGAAGCCCCTATGTAGGGTCCATGTGAGTTGGAGGCCAAGTTTCTCTGCATTTGCCGTGCTGAAAAGGGGACTATGGACCTCGAAAGTGCGTGTGGCAATATTGTGTGGTCTGGACAGATGCCGTTATGCTGGAATTTGTAGCTTTTGGATTACAAGTCAATAATGTCGCATCTGTATGCTTCACATCCATTCAAAAATGAGATTTCCAGCCAACCTGACCGCCAGTGACTAGCCTCGGGTATTTCACTTAACCTGCTTAACCTGTCAGAAACCCAGTTGTTGGGGAGCAAAAAGAAACCACGTACAGTCGGATGGTAATTAAGCTTATCCATGCTTATCCAATGTCCGGTTGGATCAATGGGAGGCATAGCCTTCATGCTGTAATTATAATGAATCACTACAAGGTGGTGCCCCCAAGATAGCTAAGTTGGTTTATAACTCCAATAACTATGGTTTATGATACTTATTATACTTACTGGGGTTTATAAACCAACTTATAACTGGGGGCACCATCCTGTATTTGAATACATCCTTTTACCACCCGGCAATCAAACGTGGCAATGGGACATCTGTACTGTAAATGGATAAAGGATGATAAAGGGAGGTTCTTATAGGAAATTCATCTACAAATGAGGATCTTAAATTGCCACGTTTGATTCCCAGAGGGTAGCCCTTTTTACTTCTCTCTCCCTGTCTCTCTCATATAATTACTAATAACTATATGATTACATATTATATATAATATGTGTGTGTGTGAATTCAATCTTCTTTATATCTTTTGTCCACCCCCCAAGGTATTTAAGATGAGACCCAAATTGGAACTGGGTTTGGCCCAAAAATGATCATAGAATCCTGCTGGGTAACCAGTTTTGGGGGTCCCATATTAAATGTGGGGGGTTACAGCTGTAGTAACTCCTCCCAACTCCCGAGTGATCTGAGGTGGGCACAGCTGTGGTGCTTCAAAGCGAGCCCGAACCCACGCGGGGCCAGGCACGAGTTGTGTCGGTGCAGCTTGGGATCCGCGGGTGCCCCCAAAAGTTGGAAATCGAGCCACTTCCTAGGTCCTACATGGTCCTACAGTGGATGGTTGCGAAATCTTGCACCAGTTGATAGATGGCAAACATCTCATTGTTTATAGGGTTTCAACATGTTTCAACCATCCAAGGTGGTGCAGCGCAGGATTTCTTCCATCCACAGTAGTTAGGACATGTTGGGACTATAGTTAAGGTATGTTAAAGGTATAGGATGGTATAGGTATGTTACACACATGTTATACATAGGTGCATGTACCTACCATAAATATCCAACCTTGTTGGCCAACAGTTGCTGGAGTTTGTGGGCCAACTTACCCAGCGAATGCTCATCCTCCAAGTACCTGGTGGCTCATCGTTAGCAGCTGTATGTTTTCCAGCTGTTTTCATTGGAGAAGTCATAGGTTTGATCCACATTTTATTCATCTGGTTGACTTGCTTTCAAAGGATGAAGCGTCAGGCATTGAAACAACATGTGCGCAGGGAAGATTCTCAAGTACTTTAGATATTTATCAGATAGGAGGTACAAAGTGAGGACCCCTAGACAGCTAAGTTGACTTACTAAACTTGGTTAACTAGGGTTTTATGGGGAGCTATTGCTAACGGGTTTAGAAACCAACTTATAACTGGGGGGCATCACCTTGGAGAGTCTCTTTATATATATATATATATATATATATGTACTTGAATAGTTTGGTGATGATTGGTGTTTTTTTTTTTTCCCGAATGCGTAGCAAGGGTTCCCGTTTCACTCTGGGGGTCTGGGGGTTGGAGTGTGTTCGCTCGACGTTGCGTCCGCGTCCGCAACCGTTCGCAACCGTCCGCGCGATCCCCGTATGGCCGTGCCTATGGGAAGTTTTGCAGAGGTGGTCCTTTTTGGAGGTTTCAGACGTGTCGTTGCTTCGTTTCGCGTGGCAGGCGTGGCACTTCGTGACATTCAGACGTGTTCTGGAACGTGTCGAAAGTCGTTTTGCGTGGCAGGCGCAATACTTTTGCGACGTTTTCAGAAGATGTGTTGCAGTTTTCGTGGCAGGCGCAGCACTTTGGACGTGTCCATCGTCATTTTTCGTGGCAGGCGCAGCACTTTAGACGTGTCATGTTGCGTGTTTTTTGCAAATCGCATTGGCAGGGCTGCGTCAAGTGGCGACAAGGTGCAAATTCCGTGGCAGGCGTGGCATTTTGTGCGATGTGCTGAAAATTGACGGAAGCCTCGCACGAAACATCGATTTTGAGGTTGCCAATTTTCACGTTCTAAGGAAAACTCGTAGGAAAACGTCGATTTTGAAGCTACAAAGTGTGAAAATTGGAGGAAGTCTCGCACGAAATGCTCGTTTTGGCGCTCCCACGTGTCGCGTCTCGCGTCTCTGGTTTTCCGGTGGCCTCGCCGTGTCTATGGTGGAAGCTGCAAAACTTCTCCTTTTGTCATGTTGCCAACTGTGAAAATTGGAGGAAGTCTCGCACGAAATGCTGGTTTTGATGTTCCTACGTGTCTTGTCTCGAGTCTCTGGTTTTCCTGTGGCGTCGCCGTGTCTATGGGGGAAGCTGCAAAACCTCTCCTTTTCGAAGGTTTCCAAGCAGGTTGTCATGTCGTTTTGCGTGGCAGGCGTGGCACTTTGTGACATTCCAACCTGTTTGATAACGTGTCGAAAATGTCAAAATTGGAGGAAGTCTCGCACGAAATGTTCGTTTTTCCTGCACCCACGTGTCTCGTCTCGAGTCTCTGGTTTTCCTGTGGCTTCGCTGTGTCTATGGGGGAAGCTGCAAAACTTCTCCTTTTCGAAGGTTTCCAAGCAGGTTGTCACGTCGTTTTGCGTGGCAGGCGTGGCACTTTGTGACATTCCAACCTGTTTGCTAACGTGTCGAAAATGTCAAAATTGGAGGAAGTCTCGCACGAAATGCTCGTTTTTCCTGCACCCACGTGTCTCGTCTCGAGTCTCTGGTTTTCCTGTGGCTTCGCCGTGTCTATGGGGGAAGCTCCGCACTCCACACTCTACACTTTACACTCCACACTCCACAATCTACACTTTAGACTCCACACTTTACACTTTACACTCCACACTTTGCACTTTACACTCCTCACTCCTCACTCGAGACTTTACACTCCACACTCCACACTCCACACTTTACACTCCACACTCCCCACTCTACACTTTACACACTACACTCCACACTCCACACTTGACATTTTACACTCCAGACTTTACACTTTACACTCTTCACTCCACACTTTACACTTTACACTCCACACTCCTCACTTTACACTCCACACTCCTCACTTTACACTCCACACTCCACACTTGACATTTTACACTCCAGACTTACACTTTACACTCTTCACTCCACAACACTTTACACTCCACACTCCTCACTTTACACTCCACACTCCTCACTTTACACTCCACACTTCTCACTTTACACTCCGCACTCCTTCCACTCCACACTCCACACTCCACACTCCACACTTTACACTCCACATTCCACACTCCACACTTTACACTCCACATTCCACACTCCACAATTTACACTTTAGACTCCTGACTCCACACTCCACACTACACTATACACTCCACACTCCACACTCCACACTTTACACTCCACACTCTACACTTTACACTCTACACTTTACACCCTACATTCCACACTTTACACTTTACACACTCCAGACTCCTCACTCCACACTTTCCACTCCACACTCCACACTCCTCACTTTACACTCCACACTCCACACTCTACACTTTACACTCCGCACTCCACACTTTACACTCCACACTTTACACTTTACACTCCGCACTCCTGACTTTACACTCCACACTCCACACTCCACACTCTACACTTTCCACCCCACACTCCACACTCTACACTTTACACTCCACACTCCACACTCCTCACTTTACACTCCACACTCCACACTACACTACACTTTACACTCCGCACTCCACACTCCACACTTTACACTCCGCACTCCTCACTTTACACTCCACACTCCACACTCCACACTACACTTTCCACCCCACACTCCACACTCTACAATTTACACTCCACACTCCACACTTTACACTCCACACTCCACACTCTACACTTTACACTCCACACTCCACACTTTACACTCCGCACTCCTCACTTTACACTCCACACTCCACTCTCTACACTTTCCACCCCACACTCCACACTCTACACTTTACACTCCACACTCCACACTTTACACTCCACACTCTACACTTTACACTCCACACTCTACACTTTACACCCTACACTTTACACTCTACGCTCCACACCCCACACTCTACAATTTACACTCCTCACTCCACACTCCACACTTTACACTCCGCACTCCTCACTTTACACTCCACACTCCACACACTCTACACTTTCCACCCCACACTCCCCGCACTCTACACTTTACACTCCACACTCCACACTTTACACTCCACACTCTACACTTTACACTCCACACGCTACACTCCACACTCCACACTGCAGACTGGTAACAGGGGAAATATGTACAAGACTGTTCAAATAAACTATTGCAGAAAAGTGTTCTGCGTGATTGCATATCCATGTGTTTTGACATCTGCGCCATTAACATACGTGTGAGCATTCGGGTTCGTGGGCTGCATCTTGTTTTTTGGTATATATATATATATATAGGACACGTTGCCAATCCAAATGTTGATCCATCAGGTGCGTTTGCTGGCGCCATGTCCCAGTTCTTCCAGTTCAGAGGCTAGGATGGGTGCTGCCGATCGATTCGCACGTGGAAATTTCGGGGTGTACAGCGGGTACATAGGCTTCAGAATGCTTCATAGTAATATATGTAATATCTCATAATTATCCATATTATATGCAAAGAAGATCGAATATGCGGGCATTACCTCGAAACCTGAACGGCATCTCTAAAGATCGACATGATTTTGCGACAGAAGACATCGGCAGGTGGCCCTGCCACCCTTCCGCGTGGCCAAGACGTTGGAGGTCCAGGGTGCGGTCTATGCCTTGAGCGCCTTCGAGGGACGGCTCTTAGGGGCAGTGACTTCGCAGTTCGCCGCCAGGGGGATGGGGATGATGATTTCTTCTGATGGTTCACAGCTGTTAAAGCACCATTAAAATGGGAAAACTCACTATGGAATGGGAATGACTGTTAATCTTTTTGGTAAACTAACATAACTATGGAAAATCACCATTAAGAATGGGAAAACTCACTATAAATGGCCATTTTCAATAGCTATGTTAAATTACCAGAGGGTAATGATAAGTTACTGGTGAAATAATCCGCCAAAAAATGCTGGATGTTTAAATTCTTCACAGTGTCACCATCGATGAGTTGTGAAACGGTGAAACCTGACATCCCAAATGCTGTGTCGCTGCTTTCATTTGCAAGCTGCCAATGATGGGGGCTTAGACCCTGCTTGTGCCCGTAATTTGGCAAATTACTTTACTTCGTGTGATCCCCACCATGACATTTATACATTTTGTTACTGGCAAATCTTCTGGCATTCTATCTGACATATTTTCTGGCATTCGATCTGGCATTCTATCTGGCATATCTTCTGGCATTCTACCTGGCATATCTTCTGGCAGATGTTCTGGCATATCTTCTGGCAGATGTTCTGGCATATCTTCTGGCAGATGTTCTGGCATATCTTCTGGCATATCTTCTGGCATATGGTTCTGGCATATCTTCTGGCCTTCTGGCATATCTTCTGGTATCTGGCATATCTTCTGGCATTCTCACTATCTGGCATCTTCTATTCTAGCTGCTATCTGGCATTCTATCTGGCATACCTTCTGGCATTCTATCTGGCATATCTTCTAACATTCTATCTGGCATATCTTCTGGCACTCTATGTGGCATATCTTTTGGCGTGGATACTCGCGGTTGAGGTCCGGCAGGGAACACTGGGCGTGGATGGTCGTGGTTGAGGTCCGGCAGGGAACACTGGGCGGGGATACTCGCGGTTGAGGTCCGGCAGGGAACACTGGGCGTGGATGGTCGTGGTTGAGGTCCGGCAGGGAACACTGGGCGTGGATGGTCGTGGTTGAGGTCCGGCAGGGAACACTGGGCGTGGATGGTCGTGGTTGAGGTCAGGCAGGGAACACTGGGCGTGGGTGGTCGTGGTTGAGGTCCGGCAGAGAACACTGTGGATCGCGGGTCGCAGTTGAGCAAGGACGAGACAAGGACGACAAGGATGACAAGGAGGACGAGGAGGAGGAGGAGAGGAGGACGAGGCAGGAGGAGGCGGAGGAGGAGGAGCAGGAGGAGGAGGAGGAGGCAACTGACATAAAATCTAACAACCCTCACCTGGCAGGTGGGGAAAAACACTTTCATATCGGTACATGAGACCTTAAGGTGTGTTTGCGCTTTGGAAAAGCATAAGCCAATGTAACTTTCATTCAATTAGAACTACCCTCTGGTAATTTAACAGTTTGCTATTGAAAATTGCCATAGAAATAGTGGATTTCATTGGATTTCCCCATTTTTTCAATGGTGATTTTCCGGTTCGTTATGTAAACGTTGACCAGAGGGTAGCCTACTGATCCAACCAGCCCAACTTGCGCATGGGACGCCTGGGACGCCTGGGACGACCTTGGTGGAGCGAGGTGAACAACCGCCTTCAACTCTGGGAGCTGCAGGGCTCGCAGCTGGTCGAGGCAAGCCAGGGATCCAGTTTGTGGCTCTGCCCGGTTGGTTGATCTTGTGTCATGATATGGGATTATACTTCAAAAGTATGGCTTGATTATCTATGATGGGATATATATTATATATGGGATATATATATACAGAAAATATATATATATATACATATATACATATGGGATATATATATATACACATATATATATACAGATAATATGGTGATTAATTTAAATGTAGGGATTTTGAGCACTGGACCTCAGGATTTCACCTTGTGATTTTTTTTTTTAAGGCCTCCGCCATGATTCGAGGTTTCGGGAACCATCTGGTGATGACCAACATGGCCATGGAAAATGCACCCATTTTTAAGAACGGTAAACCATCTATTTCTATGGGCCATGGCTTCCATGGCTATGTTAGTCATAACCAGAGGGTAACTAAACCAAGTTACCAAGTTTTGCCACTTTAGGGGAACATGATTTCATGTTCTATCCACAAAAAACTTCCAGGGATGAGCTTTCCCAGTATCGAATCCAGGGATGAGCGTCCCAAACCGCCACCAGGTGTGCCGCTACAGTGCTGGTGTCATCGTGTTAGACCTCCAAACTCTGGGTTGCTCGGCGTATAAATGCCCCATATAGATCCATATAGCATCCTGGGGCACAAGTAAGGGGTATTTTATCATATCTTATCATATCTTATCATTTTTCGGTGTTTCAGAACTTTATTCGTATCATGTCAGTGTTGAAGATGCATACATGACAAGTACACACTGATACATACATATATGTATACATATATATTATTTTAATATTGTATTATAATATTATAATATTATACGCGCCTATACTCCCCATATTTAAGCAACATGTAAGCATCTATCGTTCTTCACAGATGCATTCGCCCCATTGCCTGAGGTGATCTGATCCTGGTGGGCGACATCATGCGCTCAGTCACCCTCATGCGCTTTCAGGCGCAGGTGCCACGAAACTTGAGGATGTTCCGATGTTCCTGGCTGGGGTTGCAAATACTTACTGGTGCTAAACGTAGGGAATGGATGGGAATGGGGGTTGCTGGCAGTTATTACATGTTATTACTAGTGATTATGGATCATTCCCGAAAATTCCCTGCTTTTAGCAGCAGTAAGAATATGTTTAAGCGAAAATGTCACCCATACTTTGGATGGGTTGAGATGAGCTGTTGGGATGGGTTTGATTCACCAGTTTCCTGGTCCATCTCGTAGTCTCGTGCCTTTCCGGCTCCCGTTTTTGCAGCGAGGTTGCTGATTTCCAGGATGCACTTGCTGATGGTGTCCGAAAAAATGGGGGGATCCCCATGTCACCATGGGTTGTTTCAATACTAAGTCATGGTCTAATGACTTGGATGATTTGGGGTACGCGCATTTTGGGGAACCTCCAGATAGATTGCGATAGATTTTGAAAATGATGCATGAATGATTCCTGATTTGCACCCCTAGGGTCTGGCATTAGTTTAAAATGTGTCCATCATTCCTAGAACATGATGGTCCCATATGCTCCACTTGTTTTTTCTGGCAAATTTTGGTATACGTATATCCCATACGTGCCAGGTGGGCTCCCTAGTTATAAGTTAATTTGTTCACCCTGCCACCAACTCAACTATATAGCTCTATAATAGCTCTATATGTTGTTTATCAATAAATAGTTTGTTAGCACACTATACTGTTTGTTACTAGCTATATGTCGGTTATCACTTTAAACCGAGCAGTTCGCCTATAGCACCCCAAAAAGATGCCGAAAAGTGTTTCCAGGAAGTTGGTTTGACGATATATTTTTTTACATACCATCATATTTTCATATATGTTCCACTTGTTCAATCTTTTTTGGGGCTTACTAAAATCAATGGCCATTTCAGGAACCTAAATTGGAGGTACCTACCATATATAAGGCCTATATAAGGCCTATGTAAGGGGATATCCCTAGAAAATATGGCCTTATATGGTACAGTACCTCCAATTTAGGATCCTGAAGTTACCATTGACACTTGTTCGATCCTTTTTTGGGGCTTGCTAAACTGAGTTCAACAAGTTCAACATATTTCAACCACCTTGGCGAACGACTCGAGGCCATGGCCTTTGAAACTGTGGCACATGACGAAACCTCCGCATGGTCCACCACTGTGGCTTGGGTGACCATATAATGTGGTTTATGGATGTTTATGGTGGTTAGAACATGTTATAACTATAGTATTAACTTAGTATATACTTAGTATTATAGTATTATTTATAACCCATGAATAACTATAATTAGTTATGTGGGTTAACTATATAGTTAACGGGTTAATGGGATGTATCGCTCATGGATTTGGTTTGGCCAGCAGCCAGCGGCCACTGGAGGGTAGTACTAAGCACAATTTGTTTTGATGGGCCAGTCATAAGTTGCTGGTGGCTGACAGCCACTGTGAGCTATGAGGTATTGTGGGGTTATGGGATGTTATTGGAATCTATTTCGCTCATCCACAAACTCAGGAGCTTCTAGGAACACCTTGAAGAACATACGAACTGACTTAGGGACTTGGGGGTGCAGTTCCAGTTGGAATGTGACCATATATAACCATATATAACCACATGAAACCAAATATACAGTAACCATATACAATAGCCTTCTGCAACCATAGCTATGCCCCAGCCCATATCCACATCCCAACTTATGGGGGTCAAGACGGTCAATGATCTCAGGTGGACATGCTTTCGGAGAACCACTTCTTGTGCCTTTGGCGAAGTTGAGTTTGGACTTGCTGGGAGATGATCTTGACATTTTTGTGGGTCCCAAAATCAAACATAATTATATGATATAGTCTAGAGTCAAGCTTCATGTTGATTCAGTGGTTGTCAATGCTACATAACATAGTCTTAAAGTTCAGCTTCATGAACTCCCAAAAAGTGATTCCAGAGAAAACATGCGAATGCATGACAATCTGTGGGGCTATGAGTTTGAACATGGCTTTGTTGTGATCAGATGATTTTGCCTCAGCTCCCCAAGCAAGCCTATGTCAGACGATTGACGAAGCAAACCAGTGTACCAAGTACTGCCGGTGGTTTCACGAGTATTTCTCGTTTTGCCATGCCTTGAATCACAAACCCCAGCTGAACACTCACAGCACCAAGCAGTTGCAGTCTAGGTACAGCTTGGAGATACCCTTGACTGGATTCATGTTTGGAAGAGTCTTAGGTCTCTAGCACATACCTGGAATCACCTAAAACCTGGATATAATATATATAATGAATATATATATATATATATATATTTAATATATATAATATATATATATACATATAAATATGATACTATATATATATATAATATATATATATAATATATATATAATATATATATATATATATACATATATATATATACATATAAATATGATACTATCGGAGAACCCTTGATCGGGCTTCCACCGGCGAAAGTTGAGTTTGGACTTGCTGGGAGATGATCTTGACATTTTTGTGGGTCCCAAAATCAAACATAATTATATGATATAGTCTAGAGTCAAGCTTCATGTTGATTCAGTGGTTGTCAATGCTACATAACATAGTCTTAAAGTTCAGTTTCATGAACTCCCAAAAAGTGATTCCAGAGAAAACATGCGAATGCATGACAATCTGTGGGGCTATGAGTTTGAACATGGCTTTGTTGTGATCAGATGATTTTGCCTCAGCTCCCCAAGCAAGCCTATGTCAGACGATTGACAAAGCAAACCAGTGTACCAAGTACTGCTGGTGGTTTCACGAGTATTTCTCGTTTTGCCATGCCTTGAATCACAAACCCCAGCTGAACACTCACAGCACCAAGCAGTTGCAGTCTAGGTACAGCTTGGAGATACCCTTGACTGGATTCATGTTTGGAAGAGTCTTAGGTCTCTAGCACATACCTGGAATCACCTAAAACCTGGATATAATATATATAATGAATATATATATATATTTAATATATATATATAATATATATATATACATATAAATATGATACTATATATTTGATATAATATATATATATATAATATTATATATATACAATATAATATATAGTATATATATATATAGTTTTTATTTCTTCATTTTAGATTGAATAGAAACTAAAGATTGAACTAAAGATTGAGTTCCTTTTCCAGACTTGGCTTTCCGGAAAGTTCACCGGAAGCCACCCCTTGTTGTAGAAACCACTAAGGTGTGCAGAAGATGGCGGTAACTTGCTCTCCCTCCGCTGTGGACAGCGGCGCTCCAATGGGGAGGCGGTGAATGTCCTGGAGCGAGCCTCTGGGACTGTCAGAAAGTTATTTGATGATTTTACCATGGTTTTACCATGGTTTTACCATGGTTTTACCATGGTTTTACCATGGTTTGATGTGGGATCATATTTATCCCAATAGGTGTAAAAAAAGATAATATCCCTCTGTAATATCCCAGCAAGATCATGTAAGATCCCTTTTTGTGCCATGGTTTAATGTGGTTTAAGACGGATAATACTGGGATAATATTCGGCTAATGACGGGATAATGATGGGATAGGAATGGTTATATCTTGTCTATGAAGGGGAACACTCATTATAGGGACACTCATGGAACATTCCATATAATTCATTTAATTCCATTTAATTCCAAGTAAATAAAATGTTCATTTCATTCCGGATAAGTATTGACAGTATCGTCCATTATTGTTTACATATTTTAAAACAATGTTTTTAAATTTGTTCTTATTAGACTATTAGTTTTATTTATTATGTGTTTGGAACATGTTTGGATTGTTTGGAACTTTTTGGATTTTTGTTTGGAACTTTTTGTTCTTTTGCAAACTAAATGGAGGTTTATAGCTGGAAAATCCATGTATAAATGGGAAAACGACCATTGCCATGCTTGATTACCAGATGGCATTTTTTTAATTTAAGTTGATGGGTACAAAACTATCATCAATTTGAGTATGAATGTGTGAAGCGAAATCAAATCTGATGATTGATAATGAGTTGGGAACTGCACTTGGGTTTTGAGTTTGGTGAGTTTGATGAGCAAACATGAGGTGCAACAGAGGGAGGTATTTTAGAAGCACTTCAAGCCAGAACGTTTGAAGCATGCTTGCTACACTCGCCCTACCGGCTCTACCTACAAAGATGATGGGTATGAAAGAATAAACATGGGAAGAATCACTCATCCAAAAATGTGGATATCCACCTTCAACAATTCTGGCCAGGGGTATGTTTCAGGAAACAGCGTTAAACACTTATATCGATGGTCACAGCCACCCTTGTACATTTGCTGTGGCCTGCAAGACCTTTTGGACACTGCTCAGTTGGATGTTGGATTTTCAAGGGCCTTGCAGCATGTTAGAGAGCGGCAGACTGCCACTGGAGGTTGGAAGAATCCACACCGGCGAATTCATGCGCCTTGGTCTGGAGGTGGTCGGTTACTGAGGTTGGAGGGGGACATGGACCCTGGATGACCCACTTCTTGACATTTCGTTGCAGAAATCCAAGCGTCACGTTTTTGGGGCCGGCGTTGGGGGGGGTGGTCCTTCGGCCGTTTTTCGGGGGAATTGAAGAATATTGAGCTGCTGTATATCCTGAATTTATGGCCTAACATCTCAGGTTTTGAAATGCGAATCTTCTGAGAGTTGAGTAGGCGTGACACATCGTGACACCTTGAATGAAATTGCTTTCTTTGAAGGATGCCACCTCTTCTCTACCGGAGAAATATTTGAAGATACTGCATTCTTTGAAGTTTGAAGCAGCAAAGCGGCTACTGTACCCTGGCTAGAAGACCTACAGTAGCTGCAAGCATTGGGTTTTCCAACCCAGTTAGACGCAAATTCATAGAATAGTATATTATATAATTTCAATAATATCATGTATATCACATATGCATATATAATATTACAGTATATAATATCATATTTGCATATGGCTCTCCAAAATTCATTTTCCCTATGACAATAGCCATTTTTGGTGCCCCCCATTTGGAGACACGCCCCTAAATAAGTTGAAAATGGTGAGTTTCACTGTGTCTCAAGCGAGACCTGAGGAATCGATTTCAACGATCCACCTTGCGGCGTTCAATGTCACGCCCCGGATCAGCGTTCGATCCGACATATTGCACCATTTGGGACGCTTGGCTGACTTCCAAGCAGCCCAAGGATGCCCAAGGATATCCAAGATGGTGTGTTAGCCTTTATATTCCGGTCCATGATATTCCCACGCGTCGAAAATACAGAATTACAGGCTAGATCTTCAGCCCCCTCATACAAGACGGTGGGATGCGCAAAATGACTTTCGCCAATATGGACATGAACCTGCTTCTACCTGTCAAATGCAGACATGAAGGTAAAATAAGTCAGACAACAAACGTACCTTTGTATATATATATACATACAATAAGTATAATATCATTATTTGTAGTAATGATTCAACCCTTAAAAACATTATAATATATATATATATAGTATGCCATCAGTTATTGACCACACATAAATTGATTTATTACAAAAACAGTAGTTCACCCATGTTAACCACATAAAACCACCACAATCCCCGGGTGGAGGCCAGTGCCTCCGGAGCCTTCGGCTGGGTCTTGCCAGTGGAGCAGCATCGCTTCTTGCGGCTGCTGAAGCTGCAGGAGATTCCCATGGGGAAAGCCCAAGGAAATGATCCAGAAATGGTGGTTACCCTCTGGTAAACATACAAAAAGCTATTGAACATGTCCCTTTTGTAGTGTTTTTTCCCATGAAAAATTGTGAGATATGATGATTTTCCATAGTGATGTTAGTTTACCAGAGGGTAAATGCGGGTTATCCACATGTGAAAAAGGCACAACTAGCCTCTTAAGTAACATCTTGGGACAATTTGATGGGCGATTCATGGGATTCAAAGTTTATCAAACTTGGCAATGAAAATCTCTATAGAGAGGTTATAGTTGGGAAAATCAAATCATCTATAAATGGGGAATTGTCCAATTGCCATTGTTGATTGCCGGATGGTAAGCAACAAAATCATGGTATGGCAGAATCAACCATTCTTTCGGCGGAAATTCGACTTTTCATGATATATATATATATATATATCATGACGTGTTCATATTTTATTTTTTGTGATTCTTTGGAGGTTTAAGAAATGTTAAAATATGTTAAATAAGGTTCATCGTGGGATCTATTTGGGGAGAACCTATGATTCTATAACGGTGATATTCAAGGTATTATACCGGATCTCAATAGGATCATAAGGAGATATAGCTTAAAATATCTTAAAATGTTGGATCGACCCCCAATTTGTCGCCATGTTCATGGTAAACGTTATGAGTAACCAGTGGATGGTGTGGGGTACCCAATGTTCAAACCCAAACATGCTGAATTTTGTTACTATGCTGGATAGATATACTGTAGATAGATAATAGATGTTGGGGGTCTATATTGGCTAAAATATTGCGTATAAGTTTATATGCTATAAAATGCTCTAAACCCTGTTTGGGCGTTCAATTACGGTGGGGCTTATTTGGGTTTGTGTGCCAATGTCCATCGTGGATTTGTAAACCTATTTTGTATGTTGCTATCAAATTGTGTCCCTCAATTTGTCAATTGAACCAACTACGGGTTTATATATTCATGCGGGGTTCGACTTTCCGTAGGTATCTGGGGAACAAAGGAGCCAGGGATGATAGTTATTCTTTAGTCAAGGGTGCGGTTGAAGAGTCAAATGAACCCAAAAATCACCGGGTAGGTGGGCATGTTGCGATGAACAAAGAGTGAGGGTTCAACGAACCATTGTACAAGCAGTGACATTTCAAGAAATCAGCAACAAACAGTCCGAGAAGATTTTGATTTTATCAATAAACAATTGTTCATGAAATACATGTTCCCCCTGGGTAGTGGATTTTGTGTCCCAAATGGGCATGATGCCATGGCTTGTGGCTTGCGGGTTTCCCGTCAGCTTGCAGCAGGAGTTCATTGCAAGCGAGCTGAAACCCATGCTGTCCCAAAAGTGGTGTGATGCCAGACTCGACTTGCAGGCCCGGGATCCAGCACCTTATACTGTAACTGACATCCTCCAAATTCGTGGGGATTTTTTTGGGGGATTCGACCACCCTCCTACTTCAATTCGGTGACCCCAAGGACGTGTGGGTTTACTAACGGCAAACCTTAACCATCCTTAACCAAGCACCAAGAATCACTACAACCAGTGCAATCATACTTCGTGCGCAGCAAGTGATGCACCTATGGCATTACCTTCTCGGTGCTTTGCGGCCCAGGAACCACAAATTCAGAAGGGCCACCTCTTACCAAACCCATTTGGACTACTGATGCCACATGAGAAATCTATCATAATCTATCCATCCATTTATCCATCCATCTATTTTTGACTACATTGGTACATTGGCCAAGCCATGAGTTCACAGGCCAACTTCCACTTGCCTTGCTTCCCCATCCAAGGGCAGCCCACATTGCCCTTTGATTTGACCCCCTAATAGCCCACATGACTTTCTGAAAAGGTGCCTTGCTCCATAGGGTATTGAAAACAAGTTGGGGATGATTTTCCCTTTAGCAGATATGGCAAGAGAACAAACATCATGTTCAAGTGCTTTTCATGGCGGAACTTCAGCTACATATATCAATTCGAATTTCAGGACCCTAAAACCATGGATGTACAGTACCATATTAGGCCATACGTTGTGGGCATATACTTGCATATACTATATACCCTTCCATAGGCCTAACATAGACCTTAGGTCAGTGCCTCTAATTTAGGTCCCCTTTGGGAATCAATCATGGCTAGTTGGCAAACCCCCTTTTATGGATGTTTTTTTTTGCCAATTTCGTTTGTGGATTTCCCAGCCATGCTTCAGTTCTGGGAAACCATGGGAAACCTTCAGGGCGAGCGTGTTGAGCACGAAGGGTTTCTGGACGGCGACCTGCTGAAGCGGTTCCTGATGATGCCAGAAGAGAAGCAGCAGGCGCCCGCGTATTTTACCACCATATTTGACCGCTGTTTTTGCTGATTCCACGGCATTTAATGATAGTGGGATTCACTTAACTAAGTTGGCTTATATAGAACATATAGAATGAGACCAATTGTTGGGTTTATGGTGGCTTGTTATAACATATTATAAAGTTGGCTTGGTCTTGAAACTCACTTAGACCTAGCCGGCACCAGTTTGTAAGACGACAACTTCAACGTCTCAGGAATTGGGACGTCCAGGGTGGGCGTTTTCCCTTCCATGTCATGTGACTTCTATCCCCAATTGGGAATGCTTCATTGATATCTTGGAGCGTAGGTGTCTTGCATCTATTTGAGTTAAGTCATTCCAAGTTCTTGGTGAAGTCATCCTAAGTCATCCATTGACAAAGTTCTTAGTTAAGTCATCCCATCTATTTCGATATCGACCTGACATGGCAACGGAGAACCATCCGCAGGCCTTGGCTGCACGCGCGCGGCGCGAGCGCTTGGATGGCTTGGATGACTTAGATGCAGGAGATGATCCGCTGCAGGACCGCTTTGTGCCCTGTTTCCGAGAAAAATCCTCCACTTTTCTTTGTCACATTGATTTTTGAATATATAATGAATATATAGATAGATATCTATATATAATTATATATATAATAATATTATATATAATAGATATTTGATAATTTTACCTGTATGATGTTTTTTTTTTGGAACTTTTTCCCACATGTGGGATTTTCCAGGCTGCCACTGCCATGTTTGATTACGAGGGTACCCAACATGTCAGGAGTTGCTGGAGGATTTAGAGATGCTCTCCCGCTGATGCCAGCAGCGGGCAATGTTTGGAAAAGTTGGCCGTACGGATGGGATAGATTTGGGTAAAGATGGACCCCTATCATTTGCAAATGGGCTTGGAACCGCATCTTCATATATTTGTATGTATATTGCAAATGCACAAGTCATGTATCATAGGTATACATTCATGTATGTGTTTTGTGCGCATGTATGTATAAAAACACATTGTATGTGTTACTCTGTACAATACTTATTATCAATTATGTAAATGATAGGTTTTCCTAACCCGTGGGACATTCGTAAATGATAGACAGCAGACCATCACTGCACTGATCAAAATCAAAAAAGCATTCCTCTGAACTTTAAATCCACGTGGATTCACTTTTTGAGCGCAAATTCAGCTGATTGCCAGTGTGTGGCTTTGGGAAAGGATGTGCACGCCACCAAGTGCAAAAAGTCAATTTGTTCAGTAAGTCAGCATTGACATCCAGCATCATCCAGCCATGTGAATTGGGATCACAATAGCCACGCTGATCGGACAAAAAAATGGTGGAATACTGGCATTGATTTGCGAACCGCACTTGGGTGTTCCACATACGAATGTGACGTGGTAATGATTGATTTCTAAGTGCATAGGCGCATAGGGGAATCCAGTACTTCTTTGAGGGCCCCCGATTGGCAAGAAACACCCAAGTTGGAGGGGATGCGAATCCCAAAGGCCTTTGATTCACCATAGCATTTGGGGCTTGAGTCAGCACATGGTGAATGAAGCAAGCTGGAGCAGCTTGCACAGCCCAATATGGAGGCCCAGAACATTCTGCGAACAACCAAGTATGATGAAACACATTGACAGACTAATGAACCAAATTGATGCTCAGCTTGCAAGAAATCATTCATATCATTCACCATGAAGCAAGTCAAAAAAAGGAAGTGAGCACCTGAGGTTAATGCGTATTTAAATAGGAGGCCCATCAGCATGATGCGCCAAGGAAGGTCTTCGAGCTGGCCAAGGCAAAACAAAAACGCATCCGGCTGAAAGAAACATGACGGCGCAGGTCGCCCGCAGTCCAGCCATGGCATCCATTCAAGAGCGTTCCACGCGCTTCACGCCCAAGGTGAATGCAAGCTTTTGCATGGCACGAGCTCCTTGGAAAGCATCAGGAATCCCCAGAAGTGGAGAAGCAAGGAAACAATCTGGAGCTAGTCCTACTATTTTGCAAACATGGCACTGGAAAATCATGATGATGTAGGAAACAGCCTCTGAGACAATACGGTATTGTCGTTTGCCATTCACCTGTCAAACCTATGGTTGCCCACTGCCGTTTGCGAGAGCAGAAGTCTTAAACTGTCATCATGACTGGTGGTGAATTTGAATGTAAAGTGCACATGTGTTCATACGATTTCATACGGAGAATCTTCATGTTGGGATCCCCTTACCATCCCTTACCAATGTGCTACTCAGAAACAAGAAACACGACTCCAATCATCCTGCACTACGGGCACCCTTTGTTTAGGCCTGAAGGCTGCAGACTTCATTGTTTCTCTTCTCTATCCCCCAGCCGCAAAAGACGACACGGTCACTCCCCCCCCACTGATTGGAGGCATTGGAGGATCATCCACCTAACGTGGTCAAGAACATTCAAGAACATTTAATATCATTTAAGAACAAAGTCCTAAGTCGTCCCCTTATGAACTGAATTATTCCATGTACTGGCTTCCGATCCCATCAAAACTCACCAGTTGCAAGTTGCCTCGGACAATTTTCGCGTGCAGGTGTGGAACGGCGGGCAAGGCGGGCAGTGCCCGATGATGCCATCGGCCAGCGGCTTTGGTTTGTGCAAGACCCACGCGGAGCGCCATGCAGCCGAGGGATTGGCGCATGGCCGGGTGGATGGCACCATTCCCTTGGATGCTTGGACCATCTTGGACCGAGGGGTGGATGAGACCAGCAATTTTCTGCCCAAATTCATGGTAACTTCAGATGTAAATTATATTGGGAGAAGTGATTGTAGTTTGGTGATAAAGGATTATACGGATTGTTC
This sequence comes from Cladocopium goreaui, assembly GCA_947184155.2. Lineage (NCBI taxonomy): Eukaryota > Dinophyceae > Suessiales > Symbiodiniaceae > Cladocopium > Cladocopium goreaui. Next base: position 92,850 of record CAMXCT020006712.1, on the reverse strand, counting down.
AAGAATGTTCAAGATGTGCTTGCGCCCATGAGCTTACGGCTTTTCACGGGGTGTGAAATCACCCCTTAATTACTGTAGAGTCTGGAAGGTCATGCTGAAGCCATGGCACCAAACCTGTAAAATACCTGTAAATTAATGTAAATTACGTGGGTGCAAAAATGACGTCGTCAATTTTGCATAACAACACCGTTTTTAGAGGTTCAAGCATGCACTTCACGCCCTTGTTGTTTTGCACTGGTGGCCGCCATCCAAATTATTAATGCGTTTGTGTGACTTAAGATTGATTAGAAATCACTCGTTCCAGGCTCTTTGGCCGTTTGTCAAGCGGAATACCGATTTCCAAAGTATCAGGTGTTTCTCAGTTGATGTTTCTACTTTCACGTGGATTGCCAAAATCCACCGATCGATGATGCATCATGGTCGACTCTGACTCTGATTTTTGAACCTGCTAATGCTGCTGTAACAAAGCTTCATACGGATTCACTATGTACAGAGTACAGAACGTATTTGATACCACCTTCCTGGACACCTCTGAGCTTCGCAGACGTCCGGATTTTGATCCCGGATTTCCAACAAGATTTTGGATATTTTGGGCACTTCTCAGGCACAAGTTGGTTTCTAAGCCTAGTGTCCGCGTCATTACTCCAACTTACTTTAGGCCTATAGTGAGTATAACAATCTTACAGTGCGATTTTCTACACCAATTTTAGGTTCATTAAATTAATTAACTCACCGTTTCTTCGGGTTCAACCTCCATACTTGGTGATATATCGGGATCTTCGGGAACCCCCCGGGCCTTTCCTGAGGAAAAGCTCGAGGAGTTCGAGAAACGCGCAGAGAAGAACGCCATGAACAGCCACCTGAGCAGCACCCGGGCGCTGGGATATCGTGGGAATCCATGATCTTTTTTATAGGGCCAGCTTGTGCCCTGCAGAACAACCAACATGAAATCGTCATGACATGAAATGAGATGAAATCATGAAATGAGATGAAATGAGAGGATTGCTTAAGTCTTAGGTAGACATTTGGAGGGTCCTATTCAACTGAAATCTACACGCCCGGGTGCCAAATTCTCGTATGCGTCATGGCTGCCAGGGTCAAACTTGGATTACGCAAATTGGAAGATGGTCATCCCATTCAGGGACGACCATGCCTCACGTTTCATCCCATGGAGCTGGAGCCACATATGGCCATCCCATTGGATCCCCATTCTATCTAAATTATATATATTAGTATTGCTAATCACCATTGTCGTTGCATCAACACATATTCAACATGTTGATTCATAATGCTTTAATGAAATTATTTTGTTGGTGAACTTGACATCAATCAATCATTACACCATTAATGGTTGAACGGTGACCGTTGCCAGGTCCTACCTCGCCCGGCAGTCCACCTGCAAGGTCCCGCGGCAGGTTCAACGTTTGAATGGGAAATTCCGAGGATTTTTCGGCCCCAAAATCAGATTCCCATAGATTTTTGGGTGTTTGGATTTGACTTGATGATTTTCGAATTTAGTCTATCATATGTTTTCATTTGATGATCGAAGGAAGTTTAGAAGTCAAACTCCCGACAATATGGACAGATGAAAAGCAGAGCAGGGAAGAGGCAGAGAGAAGAGAAAGATTAGAAGAAAGAAGAGTAGAAGAGAAAGAGTAAGAAGAAAGAAGATGGAGATGCGCGAAAAGGTAGGAAAGTCGCGAAACACTGTGTTTTTCCAATGATTTGGGGCTCCGGAGGGTCGAAAAGTAGGCTCGCTAAAGCGGCGGGTGCGGAGCCAGCTGGCCAGATGAGAGATGAAAAATTGCACGCCGTTGTGGCGCGAAGCACATTTCCAAGTCAAAATGCACAAAACACCTCAGCTCCGGACCACTTTTGGAAGTTGAGATGTCGAAAAAGTGCACGCCGTTGTGGCGCGAAGCACATTTCCAAGTCAAAATGTACAAAACACACCATTCTCGGACCACTTTTGGAAGTTGAGATGTCGAAAAAGTGCACGCCGTTGTGCCGCGAAGCACATTGTGAAGTCAAAATGTACAAAACACACCAGTCTCGGACCACTTTTGGAAGTTGAGATGTCGAAAAAGTGCACGCCGTTGTGGCTCGAAGCACATTTCGAAGTCAAAATGTACAAAACACACCATTCTCGGACCACTTTTGGAAGCTAAGATGTCGAAAAAGTGCACGCCGTTGTGGCGCGAAGCACATTTCGAAGTGAAAATGTACAAAACACTACATGTTCGCGCCACTTTTGGAGGTTCATCAGATGTCGAAAAAGTGCACGCCGTTGTGGCGCGAAGCACATTTCGGAGTGAAAATGTACGAAACACTAGGGGTTCGGACCACTTTTGGAGGTTCAGATGTCGCTTCGCCGCTTCGCTTCACTACACTACACTACGTTACATTACACCACACTCCACTATACTACACTACATTACACTACATTACACTCCACAACACCACAGCTACACTACACAACTAGACTACACTCCACTGCATTCCACTACATTAAATTTCACTACACTACATTACACTCCACTACACTCCACTACACTAAATTACACTACACTACACTACATTACCCTGCACTACACTACACTACGCTCCACAACACTACAACTACAACTACACAACTACACTCCACTACACTCCACTACACTAAATTACACTACACTACACTACATTACCCTGCACTACACTCCACTACAACTACAACTACGACTACACAACTACACTCCACTACACAAAATTACACTACACTACACTACATTACACTACACTACACTACATTCCACTACACTCCACTACACTACACTACATTACACAGCACTACAATACACTGAATGACACTGCACCACAGATAGACAGGTAGACAGACAGACAGACAGATAGATAGATAGGTAGATAGATAGATAGATAGACAGCTAGACAGCTAGACAGATAGACAGATGAAAGAGAGAGAGAGAGATAGATAGATAGATAGATAGATTGGGTAATTAGATGAAAGAGAGAGAGAGAGAGATAGATAGATAGATAGATAGATAGATACATAGAAAATAGATAGGTAGGTAGGTAGATAGCCAGAGAAAGAGATAGAAAGAGTGAGACAGATCAAGCACCTTTCAGTCCATCAGTGGCTTCGCTCTGCCATCCCTGATTCACAACAACCAACCTCTCCTATAGGTTTCCTATTTTTGAAACTTCCGCCACCGCTTTGTGCGGTACTACTGGTAAACAGTTTTAAACAAGTCTTTGGATTCTGTTCAGTGCATATGCAGGATTTCGGATGTGTGTGTGTAATTATGTGTTTGTTTCTTTCGAGATGTGCGCTTAGGATTTGTTGGGAATAATGGTCCCAATATGTGAACACCTAGTATCGCACACATATACAGATATCATATGTATATAATAAAAATAAATATATAAATCAATATATATACATATATATAGTCCATTCGTCCAGACACAAAATATTGGAGATCCCCAGCGGCGGACGTACAAACCAGAATAGTTTTCAGCCCTTGCTACGATTGGGTCATCCAAAGGATTTTCTTGGATGATCCAGGACTTGGAGATGCAGAGTTGGATGATGAAGATAACTGACGGGGTGGTGTACATTCATGATTTATAATCTGGTTGGTGGTTTGGAATAATATCTTTTATTTTTCCATATATTGGGGACAATAACCCCAACTGACTCATTTTTTTCAGAGTTGTAGGTATACCGCCAACCAGTATAATATTTATAAACTGCCACGCTCCCTTACTTTCAGCGTAGATTTGCACCGGCACAGTGCCCCTATGCTGCACCAAATCGCGCAGCTGCCACAATAAATCAGCAAAGGGATGCAAAAGGTGTTCTCATGGGTTGAGGCCTGTGAATATTGACCATCAGCATCTTGAACCGAAGCATCGTTATCTAACCTCAGACTAACATCAACCATATTATATGCCATAAAATACCATATAACACGTGACATCATGTGACACTTTAACCACTTCCAGCCCACGAACCTCACAGCCCAGGAGCCCTTCGCGCACTCCACGCAAGGCGCCGCCCCAGACGCCGCCGCCGCGTGCCTCCCCAGCGCCCTCGGCTGCGCCGTCGCCTTCCGCGTCGCCGGCGCCGTCCAAACGCGGCCCCAACGTGCCGTTGCCGGAGGGCATCCCACGCTGCGAAGCGCGGGTGTGGGCACAGGGCCGTGGTGCTCAGTCGCCTGGTGAATGATGCCAGTGCATGATTGCAGGGTGGCTGATTGCGGGGGAGGGATATAAAGCTCATCATGTTAATCACTGCCACTTAAGAGTGTTTTTTGAAATTATTTGGTAATGATTAGGCACTGTTCTTGATAGTTTTTGTGTTTGTTGTCCAGCAAGTTCCACACTTGGAGTGCTAATGTGCCTCTGGGCCAACAGTGAGACAGTGAGTGGCTGAGGTCTAGGAAACATGGCTCGGACGGGTGGCCACAGTGGAAGTGTCCACAGAGTTTCCAGCAATACATCAAGAACTGCTTGGCGGTTTCAAACATTTGTTATTTTCCATAATATATGATATGGGATAATCCTTCCCATTGACTAATATCTTTCAAGATGGTTAAAACCACCAACCAGAGAATCACGATAATCATGAGAGAGATACACGCAGTGTATGCGTGCCTAGAAGTTCACTGCTGTTTGTTTAGATGACCTCAGCTGAATCATATGCAGGGTTGGTTTATGTTGGGAAAAGCCCGCAGGTACCTGCAGGGGTAAAGGTTGGATTCCAGTGAATTATGAGCATTAATGCTTTCAACGAATGCAAGTCATTAGATTGGGAGATGGCTGAGAAATGCCCAATTGCCGCAAGTTCTGGTTTGCTATCGTCCACGCATTCTTTAGCAAAGGCATGACGTGTGACAAGAAGTTCACTTATCGCCCACTTTTTTCCCCAGCGTGTTATGGCATGGTCTTGAGGGCTGCAATCTGAAATCCAACTTTACTTTCTGCCACCGACATGTGAAATCTTGAAATAGATTATCTGGCTGGTGGTTTGGAAAGCCGTGGTGGCCCAAATTCCCTTCCAGCCGGTGCGGCTGATCTAACCAAACGAGGGCCGGTCTGATTTGCAATGGCTGATTCTTCGGATTCTTTTGGTTTTCCCATTCCTTTTGGGGCATGTTCGACTGGGCAGCGGGTTCATTTGGTTGCAAAATTGGTGGTTTGGGATGCTTCCCATGATGCACATCTTTTTCAGTCTGCAGTGGATGGTACCCTGGTGAAGGTGAGCGGTCTCATAGAGGGCAATGGTGATGTATACTCATTGATGAATGTGGTTTTTCAGCAACAGTGGCCAATGGTTGAGGTCAGTATGGATGCTGCCTCGCATGTTTTCAAACATGGGCGCCCATCATGGGATTCATTACATGCTGTCATTGAGATGTGCTCAGGGTTCGGAGGCATGACTCAGGGATTGGTTACCTCAGGGTTTCATACGATTGCAGCAGTGGATTGTAATGAAAAGATGCTGAGCCTGTTCGGAAAGCAATGTGGAGCTGAGAGGATCCATGGAGATGTTTCAAGCCTGAACACGTTGGTTAAGATTTGGAATGCTTCTGCAGGTGCCGGAGTTCTCACTGCAGGTTTTGCATGCCAACCTTATTCCCGCCTAGGGGACCAGCGTGGTGGATGTGATGCCCGTTCAGCTTGCTTGACTGGAATCCTTGCTAGTGCTTTGTTTCTCCAGGTTCATGCAGTCATTTTGGAATGTGTTCAACCAGCTGCCCAAAACTCCTTTGTGTGTGGCGAACTGAAAAAGTTCCAAGAACTGTCTGGTTTTGATTGTGTCCAAATTGACATGGAGCTTCATGAAGTATGGCCGGCTAGGCGTTCACGTGCATGGTGGTTGCTGACTTCCAAGTTTCTGGGTAAGATTCCCCTGTCTACATGGCCTGCAATGAGTTGCCTCACCAAAGTGCGACAGATTATTCCTCGTATTCAACCTTGGGCAGTGGATGATGAAGAAGCACTTGCCTTAAGTAGTGTGGAGCTTGAGGGTTTTGGTGCCTTTGATTCTTCCTTTCACCGTTTTCTGCTGAACATGGAAACCTGCGCTCCCTGCGCATTGCATACTTGGGGCTCTCAATTAGTAGGATGTGAATGTGGATGCCGCCTCAATGGTTTGTCCCCGCATCGACTTGCTGAGAAAGGTCTGTTTGGATGTTTAGTTCACTCATGCCAGACGCAGCACAAAGAAAGCCTCTTGCGCCATGTTCATCCCAATGAGGTCATGATGATGTGTGCCTTTGATCCGGTTGTAGACTTTGGGTCGAACCCCCGCCTTGCTCTGGCCTGTGCAGGACAAATGGCGAGTCCGCTCCAAGCTGCTTGGGTCTTTGCTGCATTGGATGAGAAAATTCAAGAATTGCATGGACCTCCCAGTGAATTCCAACAGGAAGCCAGACTCCAGGCATACATGGCATGGGTTTTAATGAGAGGTAGACAGGTATGGCCGGCAGTTCATGAACCGATCAAAGACTCCAATGTCCTTTCACTCATTGGTTTTTGGCAAGTGGTGAGTAATTTGTCTCTTCATGAGCTTTTGCACCCACCGAAATGGCCTGATCTGACCCCGCATGATGTCAACATTGCTTCCGTACTTGACTTGCTCATTCGCCAGCAACAATGTGTACCAAACCCTCACACTGCTGCCCTGTCTCTGGCCGGAGATGTGTCTATGACGGAATTGGATGATGAGCAGTTTGAAGGGGAACCCACGCCTTTTCCTCCCAATCCTGATTGTGTGAAAACCTTCCCACCTGGACTTCCTGACCGTTGTGTAGTGATGTTCAACCATGAATCGCATGACCCTGTCCAAGTTCAGGTTAATGATGGAAGCACCCTTTTGCACTTGATTCAGGCACATGAACAATTGGTAGGCGGTTTGCAGATCCATTCAGCGTGTGACCAATTCGGTAATGAGCTCCTGTTCTCTCATGTGCTGCAGCCTGGCCAAGTGATATGTGTGCACAGTGAAGCCGTAGCTGCCCCCCTTGAAAACGGAGAGGGTCATTTGCCACAGGACCGAGCATGCATTGTTGGAAGTTCCAGTGTGTTGGCTGAGCAGCGTGTGATGAGTGACATTCTGCCTGAAGTTGTTGGATCTGGGGTTGCATGGCCTGAGCCTGTTCTGCCCGATGCTGGTGTTGGAACAATGAATGTGGATTGCCCTGAGATCTCATCATCTTTGGGTGCCAGGCGTGAAAAGACTAGCTCAGTCAATGTTTTGGACATGCCCAAATGTCTCCTTGCTCTTGGTCCACAGATGAAAGGTATCGAGCCCGAATCTTTTGTCAGCCATGACTCATGTGAGATTGCCCCAACAGTTGCATGGCATGTACCCCAGCAGGGTTGTCTGCAACCGAGGGAGTTTGATTTTGGCAGTAGACCTTGTTTGGAGCAGAAAGCCAGTCCTATTTCAGCCGGAGATTCCATGTTGTCTGCAGCCCCATTGTTGGCATTGAACGGTGACCAGTTTGTGCACCTGGCAGTGCCTTTTGTGGTCACAATGGATCATCTTGAGGCCCTGACTCAACAGTTTCTGCGTCCTGCTGATCGCATTGCCCTTTTTGAAAAGCAAGGGGGACTTTGGACTGATGATGAATTCCGCTTCCACATTGAGCAACTGGTCAAGAACAAAAATGCACAGGTTCAACACCAGCCTGATCAGAAACATCGGAAGTACATGATGTTGGACCCACTTCTCATTTCTGGATGGACTCACCATGGACCCGAAATGTGTGTATCTTGGTGTTCCAAGCATTCGGACATCTACAAGGATGCGACTGTAGTGATTTCTGCCTGCATGTTTGCTGCCCATTGGATCCCAATTGTGTTGGTTCCTAATGGTCCGGTTCTCCATTTCTCTACATGGGATGCATCAGAACACAATCATGATGCCATTCGAAAGGTGATCGAAGTTCTTGGGGCTTCGTTGGGGTTTTCCAGTGTTGTGCCCATTCGCCATCATCGGATGTTTATCAACACTGATCGGTGTGGAGCCTCAGCTATGTCCTTCCTTCACAATTTTGCATTTGGCTCCATTTTGCCCACCACACATGATGAGGCAATTTTGATCCATACCAGAATGAGAGAGAGCTATTCAAAGGCAATCTTGTATGCGCAACTTGCAGAAAGGCCGTGGGTTTGGGGAGCCGGTGATGAAGAGAATGATTCGTTTCCCAATGAGCCTGGTACGTCCTCCCAGGGTCCAGAACCACCGCAGTTCCGTCAAGAAGTGGGTAGTTTTTCTCACACATGCATTGAAAAAGAGGCCCGGCTTGACATGCTGAGATCCAAGGGGAGACAATGGGCTGATGATGAAATCAGATTTCATCTGTTGCACATGCTGACACATCGGTCCAATGTGTGTAATGCGCCATTTTCAACCATTCCTGGCTTTGTGATGATGGATCCCCTCATGCTTCTTGCTTGGGATCCTATTGGGCAGGGCCTTTGCACAGCCTGGTGTCGACGAAACATGCAAGTGCCAAACCATGGTTTCCATGTTGTGGCGGCTTTTGTCCACAATGAGCATTGGTTTCCAGTCTGGATGGTCCCCCATGGGAGAACTTTGGTGGTACACTTTCTGGATGATGATTTGTTTGATTCGTGTCTGTTGGATCCAATGCTGGAGATTTTGAAATCTGAGTTTGCATTCCACGAGGTTGTGAAACACACGTTTCCAAGTTTGCTTGATGCCGACAACATGTGTGGAGCAATTGCCATCGCTTTCCTTGGCCATATCATTGTTGCTGCACCCCTGCCGACCACCATGGATGAACTTCATGACTTGCATTCGAACATGAAAGCCAGTTTTGTGCAGGCGTTGCATGATGGTAGCTGTTGTATTTGTCCTGTTGCATGGGGTTCGGGAGGTAATGGTGCCTTAGCACGATCACTTGCCTCGGAGTTGACAAAACATGGTGTACCTGATGACAAGGCCGAAGGTCGAGCTCAGCAGGCCATCCGGGCCATTGGACATGAACAGGTGAGTGAAGCCCTGAGTTCCAAGAATGTGTGGCGCGCGCTCAAGGTGTTGGGGAATAATGTCAAATTCCAGTTCCTCCTGCCGGAAGAGCTTGCACAAGTTGTCTCAGCCTCTAAAAGCCTGCCAGTTGGAAAGCGTTTGAAAGTTGGTGGCCCCAAAAAGCGCCCGAATATCCCAGACTTGGTTGACCCTGCTAAACTGAGTTTGCCGTCTGGAGTGTTTCAAGCGAATGGTGCCCCTTTGGGACAAATTTCCATTAAGCAAATCGGTCCAATTGCTCAGGGAGTTGTGATGCTGACAGTTGAAGAAGCGATGCCATACCTGAAATCAGGGAAGTCCGTTTCCAGTGAACCTTTGGCTCTTGCGGTTTTTGCGCCCGCAGGGACAAATATTGAGACTGCCTTGCCTCATGCACGTATGATGATTCCATGTGTTTGCATTGCCAACCAAGAACCCATTTTGACCGAAGCTGTGATTGTGCAAATTGGCCAAGGGTTTGTTGAGAAGAAAGCAGCTCCATCGGCTATCTTGCTTGATCAGCTGGAGGTCGTGTCAATCAAGGTGTTGGTGTACAAAGACGAATACCCGCACAACTGGGATGATTTTGTGGCTGCACCCATCAAGCAACTGGTCAAGATCTTTCCTGTCCTCAGAAGATGTCCTGATGAATCTTGTGATTGCGATGCCTGGCACAATGTTGAAAAGTTGCCTCTGAAAGACCCTTTGATGGATGTTTGCCGAAGACAGTTTCTTCGTATTGGGTTCAAGCCGACGCAACCTCCCAAAGCTGAGATGTTCTCAGTCTGCTTCCGGGTCCCCAAAGCCATTATGAAGACACTGCTGGCTCAAAGCGGCACAGCAGGTGCATACACAGAGCCGCGTTCGCCTGATGGCAAAGAGGTATTGGCCGATTTTGTCGTCATTTGGGCGTCAAAGATGTCCCAGAGTGAGATCGCCCACGTTTTGCAGTTGAATCCTGTTGCGATTGGCCTTGCTCGTCTCGGGGACCGTAGGGGGTTGAGAGTTGCTACAGAACATGCCCAGGTGATTCATCAAGTCCTCCGACCGGAGGCGTTGTACTTGCCCAGTGGTCCCAAGAGCCAATACGTTGCAGGTCCTTTTCCCTGGGGAGCAGATCGCTCCGCGATTGCCAAAGCGATGCGCCAAGCAGGCTGGGAGGTGAGAGCACTTCAGCCAACCCAACCAGTTGCTGGACAAGGATCAATGTGGCTTCTCCAATCGGTTGAAACACCTCCGCAGCTGATCTTTCACATGCAGCATGGTGAAGTTGTTGTGTCGTCGCACAAACAAGGTGATGGTCCAAAGGTATCTCAAGTGCCTATGGTAGGTTCAGTGAACACGTTGAATCTCTGTACTGCTGGTCATGCTGAAGGTGGTGCCGATGTTGACCCCTGGATTGCTTCTGACCCGTGGGGCAGTTATAAAAGCAAGACCGGAGGATCGCAGACCTCCCCAAGTGAGAGCTTGCAACAGCTTGAGCAACGCATTCAGTCGGCAGTGTTGGCAAAGATGCCTGTGGCTATGGAACAGGATGATGTCCCGGAAAGGCTTTTGACCTTGGAAAACCAATTTCAAGTTTTGTTGCAGAAGAATCAGTCTCTGGAAGGGCAATTTGTGGATTTTTCCACCCAGAACACCAAGCAGTTTGCTGTCGTACAGCAACAGATCCAGCAACAGAGCCAGTCCTTCCACGGCCAGATGGAAACCCATACACAAAGTGTGCAGGCGATGTTTGAAACGCAGATGCAGCAAATTAGAAATCTGCTTTCGAAGAGGCCGAGGGATGACTCCACCATGGAGTGACGATGCGGGGAGGGGTTCATCAGCCGGTTTGTGATGGGCATTGTGCTTGTCCTGATTGCTTGCCTTGGTATGTTGAATGATGGTTGGTTTGGAATCCTGATCCCCATTTTGATGATTTTGCCCTGGTTCAAGTTGCCGATGCCATCCCGACCCTGTGTGGGTCAATGTTCCCGATGGTATTGCTTGGTGGTCCTGCTTGGTACTTTTTGCATTGGGGAGGCCTCAAACCCTGGGCCAGTTGCTCAATTTGAGAAGCCGGAGTTTACCATTGGTACTTTCAATCCGTCTGGCCTTCGGAATAAGGCCCAATTTTTTCATGCTCACCTGTCCTATGGGGATGTTTGGACGGTTTCAGAAACTCATTTTTTTGGGAAAGATGTCTCCAGATTCCGAGCGGGCCTGAAGATATCCAAGTCACCGCACAGATATTGTGTCACTGACCAGAGTTCTTTAAAGAGAAGCCTGTTGTCACAATCCAGTTGGAAAGGGGTGGGTGTGCTTGCCAAACATCCCACTCGAGCTTTGCCGACAGCAATGCCACAACATGTCATTGATTCAGGTAGGTGCCTTTTGACCACGACCTTGCTTGGAGATGTTTGGATTTCGGGGGCAGTGCTTTATGGAGAGCCCAATGCTCATCATTATCCATGTTACATGCGTAACAATGAACACCTGCTTCACCATCTTGCAACACAGGTTTGTCACTTGAGTGTAGGACCACGGTTTCTGTCAGGAGACTGGAATGTGCATCAAGATTCACTACCGTCATTTCAGATTTTGATCCAGGCTGGCTTTCGTGACATACAAGATGTTGCTTTGGAAAGGTGGGGCAAAGCTGTCATGCCTACTTGCAAGAATAAAACGAGAAAGGATTTCCTTTACATTTCTCCTGAGTTGCAAGATTTGCTTTTTGGCGTTGAAGTGTTGGATGATGTTTGGCCGGACCACGCGGTGTTGCTTGGGCGCTTTCATGCCTTAAAGAATGCTCCTGAGGTTTGGGTTTGGCCTTCCCCCTATCCAATGCAGTGGCCGAATCAGTTTGCTACCGATCTCCATTGGCAGCCTGCCTCTGGGGATATGACCAGTGAATATCATCGTGTGTGGAATGAACTGGAACAATCAGCTCTTCAAAAAATGCCACACCCGGTTGACAAAAGGATGCTTGGGCGAGCGGCACGTACTCAACCTAAGCGCAGCAAGTCTGGCCTCTTTTCGCCTGTCAAAGTGGGGAGAAAAGGTGATTTTCAGCCTGGTTTCTTTGGGCCTTCAATGAGACATTCGCAGTGGATTCGTCAGGCACGTCGGATTCAGGCATATGCACGTCTTGCCAACAGTGCCCAACCTTCTTTGGCTATTCAAAAGGCAGAGTCTTGGGGAGCCGTTTTGCGGGCTACGGGGTTTGAAGTTTCATTTGCAGATTGGTGGCTGAATTGTGCCTTCAAAACAAATGATGCCCCTGAAGTCTGCCCCATGTTTCCCCCCGATGCTGAAGTTGCCAGTGCGATGTTTGACTCTTTTTCCATTGCTGTGCGGGATCTTGAGCTGCAGTTGAGAAATCAGTCCAAGCAATATGCACGCTTTCGGCGGGATCAAAACCCAAACCTGGTGTTTTCCGACATTCGTTCCCCTCAAATCCCTGGGGTTGACGTGTTGCTCCAACCAGCCCGAGCTAACATTGAGGCTGTTGATGAGGAAGTTGGCCAGATCACGTTGGATCAACCATGCCCTTTTCTTCCTGAGGTTCCAATTGTTTGCAAGGGTCAGCGGTTGCAGGTCATTCATCATGAGGGTGACGCCTTGTGGGTTGAAAATCCTGAAGTGTTGAGTGTTGGGGATGTTGTTTCTCAGACAAAGTTTGTGGGAAACCATGTGGATTTGGAAGAAGCCTTTCTTGCGGTTTGGAGGGAACGATGGATGAGACATGCAGATGTACCAGCTGAGCGTTGGTCAACAATTGTTGCGTTCATCAAGCAGTATATTCCACCTGCACAACATAATTGGCCATCACTGCAACCTGAGGTCTTGGCCTCCCTAATTAAAGGCAAAAAGCGCACAACTTCTCATGGGCTGGATGGTGTCACCTTGGCAGATCTCAAAGGTATGCCTCATCACGTGTTGCAAGTTTTTTGTGATATGTATGCTGAATCCGAAGCCACAGGGTCATGGCCTGACCAACTGTTGCAAGGTAAAGTGGTCAGTTTGGCTAAAGTTGTCACTCCGGGGTCTCCAACTGATTTCCGACCCATTACAGTATTTAGCCTTTTGTACCGGCTGCGGAGTTCCTATCAAGCAAAGCGGGCGCTCATGGTGCTGGATGCTGGATTGCCTGAGACTCTGTTTGGTAATCGCCCTGGGCGCTATGCTGGGCAGGTATGGGCAAAATTGCTATGGTGCATTGAGCGGTCCTTCCACCAAAACATAGGGCTCACTGGCCTGGTTGCAGACCTGCAAAAAGCCTTCAACATGCTGCCACGTTTGGTGGTGTTTGAGCTGGCAGGGCACCTGGGGCTCCCTTGTAACATGCTCTTGGCCTGGGCAGGTGCCTTGACTCAAATGCGTAGGAGGTTTCTCTTGCGGGGTTCTTTGACAGAAGGCATACCAAGTGTCACAGGGTTTCCAGAAGGTTGTGGCCTTAGCTGTGTTGCCATGCTCCTGATAGACATGGCCTTCCACCACTGGCAAGCCGCATTCTTTCCATTGTGTACACCACTGTCATATGTTGATGATTGGCAGTTGATTTGCCCTGACTGTTCTTTGTTGCCTGGTGCCAAAGCATGTTTAGACCGGTTTGTTGAAGCTGTTGATCTGCAGTTGGATGCCAGGAAAACATATGCATGGTCTTTGGTGCCTGACGGACGACGTATGCTGCGATCACAAGGTTTTACGGTGGTGCTTGCTTCCAAGAACCTAGGTGCTCATGTGCAAATGTCCCGTAAACACACTAATGCTGCGCTTATGGACCGGATTTCCTCCATGGCTGAGTTGTGGCCGAGACTTCGCATGTCGGCGTGTTCCTACAAAACCAAGACAAGGGCGATTCTGGTGGCAGCATGGCCACGAGCTTTGCACGCAGTGGCGGCAACAACAGTGAGTGATGCTACTTATCAGACTTTGCGTGCTGGGGCAGTCAAAGGACTCAACTCAGACGGGGCGGGATGCAATGCATGGGTCCATATGGGCCTAGTGGAAAATGCACTCATGGATCCTCAATTTTGGTCAATTATCCAAACCATCCGTTGCTCAAGGGATTGCGGCGATCCTCAGCAAGTGACCCAGGCCCTGTGCACCTTGGTCCATGAGCCTGTGATGCTGCCTGACAACAGCATTAGTGCCACCTTGTTGACTCGCATCCAGACTTTGGGATGGAGCATCGCGCATGATGGTAGCATTTTAGATCATTTAGGATCCTTTTCCCTTTTTCACAATTGCATGGCTGAAATCACTCTCCGGGCTCAGTGGGCATGGCAGTCAGTTGTTGCCCAACAGGTGGCTCATCGCCCAGGATTTGCAAATTTGCAGTTTGCGGATGCAAGTGATACTCGTGCATTTCTGGCCACTCTGTCCAATGAAGACAGGGAACTCTTTCACCGTTGCTTGAATGGTAGTCATATAACCCAAGATGGAAAAGCATATTGCCAGGAGCGTGGGTCAAAGCTTTGCCCGTACTGTGACAGTACAGACTCCAGGTTCCATAGATTTTGGGTTTGTGAACGGTTTCAGGCTGAGAGGGCAGACATTCCTGCCGATGTTGAAGCATTGCTTGCGGGAGCACCTGACTTCTTGACAGGCTATGGATGGAGTTTGCGCCCATATACCATGTTGTCTTGGAATCAATATTTGTGCCAAATTGAAGTGCAGGAGGTCTCTCCGCTGCTCGACCTTCAGACTGATGCCCATTTTTTCACTGATGGAAGTTGTGTCAACCAAGCCTTCCCTAGCTGTAGATATGCCGCATGGGCGGTGGTTCTGGCGTCCATGAGCATGCCTTATGTAGGCCAAACATGTGGGTCGGGGCCCTTGCCCGGCTTACTCCAAAGTGCTTATCGGGCCGAGATTTTTGCTATTTGCCAGGCACTGCAGTTGGCTCGATTTCAAACGGGGAGGGTTTTTCTTTGGAGTGATTGTGGTGCTGCAGTCAAGCGCTTTTCCCGACTTTTGGCTGGCCAGGAACCTAAGCCGAATAGTGCACACTCTGATTTGTGGCAGCTCATTTGGGATTCCCTTGCAGATTTCCGCCCAGATCAGGTTCACATACGAAAGGTTCAGGCACATCAACAACTGTCGAAGGCAACATCGCCTTTTGAAGAGTGGATTATTTCGCATAATGCCATTGTGGACCAGGCGGCCAATCTTGCTCAGTTGCAGAGACCGGCGTATTTTTGGACGTTGGTTGACAAACATGTTTCTGCAGTGCAAGCTTGTCTTGTCTGCGCATTTCGCGTGTGGTTCAAAAGGTTATGCTTGCCATTAGTAGGGTTGCTGTGAAAGACGCTAATGGGGAAGACATGATGGTGAGGGAAGACTTGGCTGCTCCTGCTCAGGCCCCTGATGATGCTTGGACCCCGCTTGGCCCTTTTGCAGTCCCATGGAAGGCGGTACGATGGTATGGTGATGAAGTCGTGCGCAGTATCCTGTCGTGGTATTGGTTTGCCTTGGATCAGAGTCGTCACCCGGTTGTGTGGGTCTCTCAGTACCAGTTGTACATTGACTACATGCTATGCGGTGAAATAGGGCCTACCAAAATTGACGAATGGAAACCTGGCCGATTGACTCCTCATTTAGACCTTTTAGCTGTCTCATTTCAAACAAGGGCACGTTGGTTCAGCAAAATACTTAAGGAATCTCTACGTCATGCTGGTCACCAGGCGCTGTATGCTTTCTGTCGACCACAATCCACGGCGTTGAATCTCCATACAGGTAGTTTGGCTTTGCCTTGGTGTCCCAACAGGTTGCTCTGGGTCGATGAGTGGATTTTCAGGTCTTGCCCATCAGGTGTTCGTCGCACATCCAAAGCCATTGAAGGATTGCCGTGTTTCGCAGCTGACGATAGGTTTCCCAAAGTGGTTCTGAGCTGTGCATAGGCTGTAACCCCAACCATGGGCTGTCAGCATTGGATTTCTGGCAGCGCATCCGATAAAGTGGAATAAAGTGGTGGTTTGGAACATTTAGTTACCATATATTGGGAATCATCATCCCAACTGACTTTCATATTTTTCAGAGGGGTAGGTATACCACCAACCAGTTATGTTCATGCCATGAGTCATGACTTTCTCATGTCATCAGAAGAATCCTTTGCATGTCGCGTAGGCCATGGAGGATCTGTGTTCAATGGACTGAAAGAATGCCTGTGCACTTGTAATAATTAAGTAAAGGCAATTCACAAGTGGCTGATAGTGGTCGCAACTAACCCTATGTGATCCTATGTGTGTTGGTCGGTGTGCACATGGTGGTTGGCAACTGCATCAGCATCTCCAAAATATCACTTTTGGTTCGACATCAACCAATTATTTTGCTGTGAAATCAGTGACAGTGAAATCCACAACTTTATTTACAGTTATTTGTAATTTCCTACGAAATTGGTTAACATGTATTTTTCAAAACAGGATCCCCATCGTTTTTGTTGGCTAAGTTAAACCGATAGTTTCCCCAAGTGTTTTCTTCAACTGTGCCCCTCAGTTATGTTTGTTGGTTGACGTTTCGCCCCATTAACTAGTCCGATCATGTTCGATATGTACCATGAACTCAACAGTTCACCAGCTCAGTTCCACCTTCGCCAACTAAATCCAACTCTAACCCCCTTTGTGTTTTTCAATAACTCCCCTGTTCTTGCCGGTAAAATAGCCTAACTTGTCATCATCGCTTGGCTCAGCTCCCTAGGGCACCTTTCTTCGCCGAGGTGCACAAAGCCGGCGGAGGGCCAGAAGTTGTGCAAGCAGCACCTGAAGGATGCCGCCAAGCACGAGGGGGTGCCAACCCACGGCTTCGTCAACGGTCGCTTGGACGGAGCACTTAGAGTTTGGTGTCGCTTTAAGACCTTTTTCTGTGGATGAAGTAAACCCCAATGGACTGGACTTTGCCCCTACTTCATCTATCTTAGTCTAGTGAGTTTAGTTGGGGTGAACTTGATCCACTTAGTTAATTACAATTCCTGGGATGAACCGTCGGAATGGGATTGAGAATCATCACTGGTTAAACAAAGTATTATCAAGGATAAGTATCAACTATGCTCAACTCAAGAATGGACCAAATCTATCCATGTTTTGTTTTTGGCAATGTGCCCATGCTGTTGAATTTGACTTAACCTTCAGAACGAATGGGGTCCAAGAGTGGGCTCTGTTTTTGGAACAAATTCAATGTGTAGAATGAAATCCAAACATTGGCACATGAGAAAGCAAAATCATGGGTTGTACAAATAAAACTAGGATGTGAACAATGATCACGGGATAGGGATGTCCTTTGGTCAGCTGCCTGCAAGCCTCTCAGATGATTGGTAACAATATGTAGCAAGAGGACTCTTTAAGCGAATTAACCTCAAATTGGGGAGGGCACCCTGAGGACTGGCAAGAAGGGTATATGAATATGATGATGATGATGATGATGAGGATGAGGAGGAGGAGGAGGATGAGGAGGATGAGGATGAGGATGAGGATGCGGATGCGGATGAGGATGAGGATGAGGATGAGGATGAGGATGATGATGGTGATGGTGATGGTGATGGTGATGGTGATGATGACGACGACGATGACGGTGACGGTGACGGTGATGGTGATGGTTTTGGTGATGGTGATCGTGATCGTGATGGGGATGGTGATGGCGATGTGTGATGATGATGATGATGATGGTGGTGGTGGTGGTGGTATTTTTCCCCACCTGCCAGGTGAGGGTCTCTAGATTTTATCAGGGGTGCTGCCCGCCTCCGCCTGCCTCCGCCTGCCTCCGCCTGCCTCCGCCTGCCTCGGACTCCGCCTCTGCATCAACTGCGAGCGCCAGATCTCAATGGGGGACCTCAACCGCGAGCGCCAGATGTCAGTGGGCACTACGGAACTCAACAGCAAGCGCCAGAGCTCAGTGGGCACTTGTCACATAGAATGTCGGATAGAATGCCAGATTTAGAAATTCAGAATATATATATGTCAGATAAAATGATTAAAATGTCAGCTAACAGATAAAATGCCTGTTAGAAATTGTTAGAATATCAGAATACATGTCAGATAAAAATTCAAAAAGAATGCGGAGTGAATGTCGGTGGGTTTTGCTTTGCGGCTTTGCGGATGAATGCATCTGCTGTGAAGAGGGCCCGGGATCCTTGCACTTCTCACAATATGTCACAGTTATGCACGAAAAAAACATGGCGTGCTTCGAACACACACAGCATCAAACAACTAACTATACCATCACATGAGGCACACAGCCCCACTTTGACGCTGAAGAACAGCGAGGAGACATAGAAGCGGTGCCAATCATAGCCACGAGGCTGAGATCGACACACACACTACAACAACTAAAACCTCAAAGGCAGGTGAGCACCATGGTGAGCACCAGCCGCCTTCCATTTGAGCTCCTGTGCGCCCAAGTCAATACAAAATCAAACATTGCACAGGTGGCTGCAATATGATCACATGTGGTTCATTGTTGATCAAAAAGCAGCTAGGGCTGCATGATCAAAGCTCAAGCCGTGGGCTGTGCCAGGCATGGATATTCAAACACCTCAGACAGGAAAATGTTCTGCTAAACCCCCACGTGTGCAAGACCCCAGGTTCGAACGAGCTGTGTCAGCGCACCAGGGACCAGTCACAGTGGTGCCGTGGGTGCTAGCTGCTATCGTACTCAAAATCAGAATAGGATCATCGATCCTGTTCAGCAACGATGACCAAACCGAAAAGGATCCACTATGATCCACTCAAGTTAACCAGTGTATGCTCCTAGGTGTTCCCTGAGGAAACGAATGGCGCTCCACCTGTCACATATTGCAACGCTCAACTGATGCCCAATGCAGAGGTTTGCCCGGCACATATATTGAATGCAGAGAAATACCCCAAAGTTCCAGCAAATGATGTAGCCAGCGATGGGCTAGCTGCGCTAGACTTTGCCCGAACAAAACATGCACATCAAACCGGCCGGTGCAAGCTGAAAAGCAATAGTTACCGACCCTTACGAAGTGTTGCTGACACCACACTGTGATATCCACGAGATCGTAGCTCCAGCAGCGTGGTTGGCCTTGCACAATGTTCACCATGTAAACGCTACCAAAAGGCCGAACTGAATGGCTCTTCCACACCAGCACAAACACCAATTGCGAAGTCGCCCGCGACTGATTCAGTAATCCGTCCGTTTGTACCATATATATATATCCATATATGACAGCCATTGAATGGATCCATGCCTGCCCAGTCGCAGCAAAAACTGCAAGGCTGGAGGTCACTTGGCGAAACTGTATACTGTATAATACAGGCCCTGGATGTTGACGGGAAATCAACATCAAGTTCAAGGACAACGGAAGATCAAGGACATGGCCAAACAACTGAGGGTTTTCTGTTGATGCCGACCTACGAGCTGGGACGTCCCCTGGGACAAAACGGCTAGAATGTCAGCGGGTGGGGACCACTCAAAGAAAGTTGCCATAAAGTTTATCTATTTCATTGCCCCAGAGCATCACATGCATGGGTTTGTGTGAATGTGCGTTTTTCCTGTTAAATGGTCATCACCTCGGTTTGATAACCCAGTACATCCCTACCATTCCCTACCTATCAGCCGAGGCGAGATCCCGTCCGAAAAATATGAGGAGTTTAAAAAGATTGCAGAGCCTTGGCCGCTGCGCGGTCAGAGGGGGAGAGAAGATTAGGGAAGAATAGCGAAAGACACTTTCGTTAAACCGGATAGATTGCTGTCTGCCAACCAGTTTTCCATTGGGGTCTTCAATGACGACTTTCCAAAAACCTTTGTCACTCAAAGCCAAAATGTCAAACGAGCGAGGCCAAGAATGGCTGGGGCACCGCCAGCCCTGACGCACCCAGTCGGAAGGCAAGGGCACCCGCGACGCCCCGTACAGCGACGCCCAAAGCCACGCCCAAAGCCACGCCGAAAGCGTCGCCGAAAGCGTCGCCAAGAGCTTCGCCAAAATCGACGCCCATGAAGTCACTTGGTTTTAACTCCGACGATCAATGTGGGGTTCAATTCTTGTAGTGGACATGCTGATTCAGCATTGATTTCCCAGATGCTGATCTTGGAAAACCAATTGAAGTTCCTCATTGCATTGCTCTCTTTGCTTTTGGCCACCATGATACGTGCATTGTCAGCTAGAAATACTTCTGGAGATAGGGGTGAGCGAATCATGTGTACTGTATACACCCACGATATCCCAGTCCCAGCCCGGTGGCCAAGGTCTTTAAAAAGCGTGTTGAAGCGCCCGGCCATTCGGCCCACCTGACAGTTGAAGCATTTGGAGCAGCGAATCCTGCTGCGAGTTGGACTGGATTAGCACTGGATTTTCATTGGCGTATACAAAGCAATGGTCCCAACATGACCCCTCTGATCTCTTGAAATCCAAGCTGGCAATGGGAAAATAGTTTTGGGTATCTTTAGAACCATTGTTGATATCATTGTTTAAACATATTTAAATATAGTAACTAGTAATATAGTATATGACGACATTATATTATATTATATTAATTATTCGAGATATTATTTGTTTTTATATGCATTTATATGTTGCTATATGATATTATATATTTAATTATGCGATATTATATTTTGATATTTTATGTTAATGGCATGTTGTGTTATTTCAGTTCACTATGTGGTATTACTTTCTTTTGTATCACATTGAAGATAGGGGTTGGGCGTCCCTGGGTTAGAACCTGGGGCTAGTGCCACCCTTTTTACCACCGGAGTGGTTTGGGCAAAACCTTGGGTTCAGGAATTCAGCCCGTGCAATGATGGTAATGTGATTTTTTATCAAAATCTCAGTCCCTAGGTTTTCAGACACCGGGCCTCGTTAACAGAGAAATCTTTGAAAATGTTGGGCCACCAGGTTTTCAGCCCTGTGACACAACAAACTTGAAAAACACTGGGAATGTTGCATCATAGGTTTTTAGCCCCTGTGGATGACTGCATGATACTGCATGTGACCACTGTAGATGTTGCATTATAGGTATGTATTCATAAATGTATCTATATCGATATGTATGTATATATATATACAGTGCATACATATACACAGAATATGCATATACACATGTTTGTGTAATGGGAACAAATCAAACGGGTTTTTTAGACATATCTTGTGATAGGGATCTGGTGCCCCTGTCTTAAAACCTGAGGCTGGTGCCACCCTTTTTTTACCACCGGAGTGGTGGCTGAAACATATGGGCAAAACCTTAGACTCAGCAATTCACCACCTGCAATGATGGTAGTCTGGTTTGATGTCGAAATCAAGGGCCCTAGGTTTTCAGACACCGGGCTTCGTGAACAGAGAAATCTTTAAAGATGTTTGGCCACCAGCTTTTCACCCCTGTGACAAAACAAACTTCAAAAACACTGGGAATGTTGCATCATAGGTTTTTAACCCCTGTCCTTGAACAACGGTGAAGAAAAATGATGACTGCATATGACCACTGTGGATGTTGCACTATAATGCACTATATAGATATGCGTTCGCATATGATTTATTTAAATATAGGATATACACGCACATGTTTCTGTAACGGGAAAATGATGATCAAACACAGTACTGTCAGACACACCTGGTGTCTGATGGTGTCTGTTTTTCCAGATGGCATGAATGATTATGATGTTTTCACTAAAACATGCATTAAACTTTGGCCCAGGTATTTACCCCGGAGAACCAAAACACGGAGCAAGCTCGGAGACCCGCAAACCATGCAAAACAGGCTACATCGGTGGACTTCAAGGGGACCCCCCTTTTGGGATGCAAAAATGGTTCAAAAACAACAATTTTCAATAAGGGTCTTAATGAAGAACAACTGGCCTGAAATTTTGCAATTTTAGTGCTTATGGTTGGCCCGGTTAAACCTGCCACCTCCCCCAGGATCCGCAGGTCAACAAGCATCTCATACAAATCTGGGACCTGGGACCAGGTATTTAACCCCAGAGGATCTAGAAGGGATTTACCCAAAGAACATGTGGATCTGTTTGGCTCTCTTCAGGCATTGTTCTCAGGCCCAAGTTTTTCAACCCTTGCCTTCTCTTCAGCTTCTTGTCACTTTCCATCTGCCTGGGCACGGGGCAGCCGGAAATAAATCAAAAAGTGAGGGCGTCAACGAGATTGCGTCATTTCCCAAAAAGTAAACTGGTTATACAAACAACCGGAACTTTACCTCTTTTTCTACTGGATCTTCCGTTGATTCCTGCGGATCATTTTTTTTCACGGACAAAAGTCCAAACAATTGATTACATTGACTGGTTGAGCAATTTTTTCGTCAACGCATTCCAAAACAGTGTTATCAGTGATTGGGAAAACAAAACCAACAAAACCTAAACAAGTCAAACCATCCCAAACTTTCGGCTACACCTCGGTGTTCTTATCCGGCATCGCCGGCGCATCGTCCAACTGGAGAGAGCATCTGAGTGCATCTGCAACGGGATCCGAGGAAATGGATGATTATGATGTTTTCACTAAAACATGCATGAACCCTTGGCCCAGGTATTTACCCCGGAGAACCAAAGCACGGAGCAAGCTCGGAGACCCGCAAACCATGCAAAACAGGCTACATCGGTGGACTTCAAGGGGACCCCCTTTGTGGATGCAAAAATGGTTCAAAAACAACAATTTTAAATAAGGGTCTTAATGAAGAACAACTGGCCTGAATTTTTGCAATTTTAGTGCTTATGGTTGGCCCGGTTAAACCTGCCACCTCCCCCAGGATCCGCAGGTCAACAAGCATCTCATACAAATCTGGGACCTTGGCACCAGGTATTTAACCCCAGAGGATCTACAAGGGATTCACCCAAAGAACATGTGGATCTGTTTGGCTCCCTTCAGGCATTGTTCTCAGGCCCAAGTTTTTCAACCCGTGCCTTCTCTTCAGCTTCTTGTCACTTTCCATCTGCCTGGGCACGGGGCAGCCGGAAATAAATCAAAAATTGAGGGCGTCAACAAGATTGCGTCATTTCCCAAAAAGTAAATTGGTTATACATACAAACCGGAACTCTACCTCTTTATCTACTGGATCTTCCGTTGATTCCTGCGGATCATTTTTTTCACGGACAAAAATCCAAACAATTGATTACATTGACTGGTTGAGCCATTTTTTCGTCAACGCATTCCAAAACAGTGTTATCAGTGATTGGGAAAACAAAACCAACAAAACCTAAACAAGTCAAACCATCCCAAACTTTCGGCTACACCTCGATGTTCTTATCCGGCATCGCCGGCGCATCGTCCACCTGGAGAGCATCTGAGTGCATCTGCAACGGGATCCGAGGAAATGAATGATTATGATGTTTTCACTAAACATGCATGAACCTTGGGCCCAGGTATTTACCCCGGAGAACCAAAACACGGAGCAAGCTCGGAGACCCGCAACCCATGCAAAACAGGCTACATCGGTGGACTTCAAGGGGACCCCCCTTTGTGGATGCAAAAATGGTTCAAAAACAACAATTTTTAAATAAGGGTCTTAATGAAGAACAACTGGCCTGAAATTTTGCAATTTTAGTGCTTATGGTTGGCCCGGTTAAACCTGCCACCTCCCCCAGGATCCGCAGGTCAACAAGCATTTCATACAAATCTGGGACCTTGGGACCAGGTATTCAACCCCCACCCAAAGAACATGTGGATCTGTTTGGCTCTCTTCAGGCATTGTTCTCAGGCCCAAGTTTTTCAACCCTTGCCTTCTCTTCAGCTTCTTGTCACTTTCCATCTGCCTGGGCACGGGGCAGCCGGAAATAAATCAAAAATTGAGGGCGTCAACAAGATTGCGTCATTTCCCAAAAAGTAAATTGTTTATACAAACAACCGGAACTTTACCTCTTTATCTACTGGATCTTCCGTTGATTCCTGCGGATCATTTTTTTTCACGGACAAAAATCCAAACAATTGATTACATTGATTGGTTGAGCAATTTTTTCGTCAACGCATTCCAAAACAGTGTTATCAGTGATTGGGAAAACAAAACCAACAAAACCTAAACAAGTCAAACCATCCCAAACTTTCGGCTACACCTCGGTGTTCTTATCCGGCATCGCCGGCGCATCGTCCACCTGGAGAGAGCATCTGAGTGCATCTGCAACGGGATCCGAGGAAATGAATGATTATGATGTTTTCACTAAAACATGCATGAACCTTGGGCCCAGGTATTTACCCCGGAGAACCAAAACACGGAGCAAGCTCGGAGACCCGCAAACCATGCAAAACAGGCTACATCGGTGGACTTCAAGGGGACCCCCCTTTGTGGATGCAAAAATGGTTCAAAAACAACAATTTTTAAATAAGGGTCTTAATGAAGAACAACTGGCCTGAAATTTTGCAATTTTAGTGCTTATGGTTGGCCCGGTTAAACCTGCCACCTCCCCCAGGATCCGCAGGTCAACAAGCATGTCATACAAATCTGGGACCTTGGGACCAGGTATTTAACCCCAGAGGATCTAGAAGGGATTCACCCAAAGAACATGTGGATCTGTTTGGCTCTCTTCAGGCATTGTTCTCAGGCCCAAGTTTTTCAACCCTTGCCTTCTCTTCAGCTTCTTGTCACTTTCCATCTGCCTGGGCACGGGGCAGCCGGAAATAAATCAAAAATTGAGGGTGCCAACAAGATTGCGTCATTTCCCAAAAAGTAAATTGGTTATACAAACAACCGGAACTTACCTCTTTATCTACTGGATCTTCCGTTGATTCCTGCGGATCATTTTTTTTCACGGACAAAAATCCAAACAATTGATTACATTGATTGGTTGAGCCATTTTTTCGTCAACGCATTCCAAAACAGTGTTATCAGTGATTGGGAAAACAAAACCAACAAAACCTAAACAAGTCAAACCATCCCAGACTTTCGGCTACACCTCGGTGTTCTTATCCGGCATCGCCGGCGCATCGTCCACCTGGAGAGAGCATCTGAGTGCATCTGCAACGGGATCCGAGGAAATGGATGATTATGATGTTTTCACTAAAACATGCATGAACCTTGGGCCCAGGTATTTACCCCGGAGAACCAAAAACACGGAGCAAGCTCGGAGACCCGCAAACCATGCAAAACAGGCTACATCGGTGGACTTCAAGGGGACCCCCCTTTGTGGATGCAAAAATGGTTCAAAAACAACAATTTTAAATAAGGGTCTTAATGAAGAACAACTGGCCTGAAATTTTGCAATTTTAGTGCTTATGGTTGGCCCGGTTAAACCTGCCACCTCCCCCAGGATCCGCAGGTCAACAAGCATCTCATACAAATCTGGGACCTTGGGACCAGGTATTTAACCCCAGAGGATCTAGAAGGGATTCACCCAAAGAACATGTGGATCTGTTTGGCTCTCTTCAGGCATTGTTCTCAGGCCCAAGTTTTTCAACCCTTGCCTTCTCTTCAACTGCTTGTCCATTTCCATCTGCCTGGGCACGGGGCAAAGAGAGGGCGCCAACAAGATTGCGTCATTTCCGCAAAATTAGATTGATTATACAACTAATCGAAAGTTGGCTTCTTGAATTTAGTTTATTTTTGAATCTTCCATTGGTTTTCGCAGGCAATCGGTTTTACATATTTTCATTAGAATGAAGTTACTTCTTCGTCAACGCATTCGGAAACTTTCAACTACACCTCGGTCTTCTGATCCACCTGTGTCGCTGCCGCATCGTCCACCTACAGTTTTTTGTCAAGAGCTTGGATCGACCGTTAATGGAGTGTGGTCAAGTTATTAAGCAACAGTTGGGCCTGTGAATCTTGGGCTGAAGGTTTTAAGCATTATATGCGAAAGTAAGCTGTTTTATGTTGAAATCTTGGGATCAAGGTTTTCACCTCTAGGTTAGCGAAGAACCTCAAAATTGCTAAAATGTTGGGCCA
Organism: Cladocopium goreaui; assembly: GCA_947184155.2. Lineage (NCBI taxonomy): Eukaryota > Dinophyceae > Suessiales > Symbiodiniaceae > Cladocopium > Cladocopium goreaui. The sequence goes on along the minus strand of CAMXCT020006712.1, from coordinate 66,993 downwards.
AGGTTTTCAACCCTGCCTTAAAAACCTTGGACCCTAGGAATCCATCCACCTAGAGGTGGCTGAATACCTTGGCACTACCCCCCTGTGCACACCCAACCCCTATATTGAAGTTGGATGAACATGGAACTGTTTTAGGAACTGATATGGCAAACTAATCTTTCGGTAGTAACTAAACCAATAGGTGTCTTGTCAGCACTGTGGATGTGTTAAAGCATCCTACGGGTTCAGCTGGTCATCAGGATGTGTTTTTTGCAGGCGACCGGATCTCCCGGACACCTGCACGGAATTTCTGCTGCAAAATGGCGCGGGCCAAAAAGAAGGCGCGGTGTCGCTAACCACGCATGAGCAGTGTCAAAACCCATTGGTTCATCGTTAATCTTGGGTGTTTTCCTATTGAAAAGGGAACATGCAACTCACTGTTGGGATAGCTATTGCTCACATGGTGTATTGGTTTGTTTAGGTACGGGGTATCAGCATGTTCCGAATTAACACTGGCAAATTTCTTGGTCTCGCCATTTTCAGGCACAGCTGCCCCAAATACAGGGACAATGTACAAAGAAGGCTACCTGGACCTTCCAACGTTTGAGCATTGATTGCATGTAAACCTCCAACATGTCAGGTGGGCACCTGAAAGTGCCGGAGATCGGAATGAACATATGCACAGCCTCCACAGCAAAGTCTTTCTGTAGCCGTTTCAGCTGGGGCGCCCTGTACCAAGCTTGGCCTCTGGTAGTTCCATCGTATCATGAATTTGCTTATTTGGTTGCTGAATTTTGCATCACGTGTTGTTTCTTTTCTGAAGTTTTGTCCTAAGTATATTTTTGGATAGGGTAGATATAGCAGAAATGATTCATCAGCGTTACATCACGGCGTTTTATGCCGATTTTTTAGAACTGGTTCCGCATCCAAAAGCGCTGCTGCAATGCTTGGATTGGAGAAGGAAGATCGTCCAGAAGGCAGCCGTGGGATCCGACGAATGGAGGAGTTGATATGTCTAAATTTGTATCAAAGCTACATGGCAAAAATAATCAAAATATGATATGTGCATTTAGTATAGTCCATGTCAGATGGAATGCAATGTAATCCACTATGAGTGAATTCAATTTACATACACCTTGATATATCTCAATATAATCATGGTAGGTCTCAGCAGATTTATTTGAGATGGATGGTGTGGGTTCAAGAACCATGGGTGTGCAAAGATGATTGGTGCTTGCACATGTTTACCCGATCACAGAGACGTAGGCAATTGCGGCACCCCCTTTTTTCGCTCCGGTAGTCCGGCCTGATCAAGCAATCTCCCCATTGTTTTGGTATATTATTATCATATATTATTTATGAATGAGCGATTCCTGTACACATGGAACCTTCGAGCTCCAGTAAATTCACATAGGTATGTAAAATTAATGGTTTCCCAAGTTATTTTTCCAGAAATTTTGGATTTTCCATATTGTTGATTTATTGCAGTGTAAATTGTATTGCTTTGTGCCGTTTGCCGTGTGACCATGGTCACGTGGCACCATGGTGGACAAAGGATAAGCTGGATGTGACAGACCTTTTGTTCCAGGTTTTTTGGACGCCAAAGCCTTCCCTCACTTCAGAGTGCCACTGGGAAGAAAGATCTGTTGGAGACGTTTGGTCTGCTTTTGCGGTCGCTAGGTGGCTCTACAACCCTCAATGTATCTTGCTTGTTTACCTGCATTTGGGTGTTTTTTTTTGTGCGTAAATTGATGTGAAATCAGGATATGGAGCAAAACATGTAGATCTCCAGCCGGTCTGTCTGAAGGCAGTAGGGAGGGAAGGACACACACACATATCTATCTATATGTAATTATGTACATAATACAATATCTAATATAATTTAGTATGATATAATATAATATAATATAATACAATATAATGCAATACAATATAATATAAAGAAAACGCATTGTACAAAGGTCAGTCAGCTTCCCCATTGCCAATTTGTGCATCCCAAAATCTCATCTCATTGCCAGCCGACTGGACATATCCAAGGTTTCTATGTCACATCATTTTGTGTTTCCCATTGTCATTTCATGTTTTCTTTTACGCAACTATTTTGATTTTTTTTCGTGTAAAACTGTTTTGAACTATTTATGATATGAGTCCATCTCCATTTAATGGGTCTGTCGAAGAATAAGTTACCCCAAAACCTGCTGATTCGTGTTCATTTTCTCTCTCAAAGTATTCCATATAGGAATTGATATTGATTTTCAGAGAGAGAGAGAGAGAGGCATGTTGTATATTTGGCCACTTATCATCACTTGGTCCACATTGTATCCCCATGATACTGTGGATGGTTGCGATATCCTGCACCACCAACCGGATGGTTGAAACCCTATTCAATGGGGAAAAATCACCTTTCAACTGATGTAGAATTTTGCAACCATCCACAGTATCCCCCATCTCCCATGTTGCTCTACCAGCCGAGGCTTCTGCAGGCCGCCGAGGGCTATGCCCGTCACAGCGGATGCCGCTTTCGGAAGGGCTCCTTCTCCGAGCTTCCCGCGGACGGCGCGGGGGCGCGGATGAGATGTGAACATGTCATCTATAAATTGATTGGAAATGGTTTGTTTTCCTTTGTTTTCTATGCTGAGGGGGAGTTTTCAGAGCCTTTTCTCTTGGTGGGCTCGGTTACACGCATTCAATGGTCGATTCTTTTTCCCGGGTACTTGAAACAATCCTGCAGACCATCGGCCCGTAGAGGATGAAGTTGGTTGCCCACACATACAAAGTTTTAATCATTTCATCTAGACAGGTGAACCAACTATAATATACAATACTTCACTACACACATAATCATATCATTGTAGTAGAACATTACAGGATTATGTTTCTATGTTATTTATTTGCACTTTTATAATCTTTTATACACGTAAGCAGGTTGCTTTTACTTTTTAGACATCACGTATGGTGCCAGGTGACGAGGTTCCAGAAGGCAGTAGGCTGGCATCGAAGCTGCACGCCGCCCCCACGGTGCAGGACGGGGCTTTGCCTCACTTTGACGTCACTGGAATGATGGTTAGTAAGTATGATGACAATTGATAAGAGCTATTTTCAGGTTAGTCACTCACTTATATTATAATTAATTCAGCCACATGCAATGCGGGCGGGCATGGGGGGGATTAACCATCAAAAAGGGGTAGAGCGATCGAATCAGCACCAGATATTTGGATGTTTAACCAGCAAAGTGGGGCATAAAACCAACACAAACCAACCATTTAATGATGATTTAAAGTGATAATCATGGGATATAGAAGCAACAACAATGGGATATGTACGTGGCAGTATGGTGGGATATGATATCATAATTTATGCTGCCAACATGAGGGATTGAGCCAACCATAGTGAGGCCACTAAGCAACATATGATGCTTGGGTCCAAACATGGGTACGCCATGCAATCGCGGAGATAGTGAAGAAGCATTGGAATCGGGGGCACACTATGCACATACAAACATATGTATATATATTTGCTTATAATTGATTATCTATCTATGTATATATATATATATTATGTAAAGGCGATGGAGACACAGAGAAAGAGAGAGATGATATGCAAAATAATTGTTTGATATACGATATGCAATAGTTAAATACATATCATATATGTGGTTAAACGTCAAAGTTATAGCCAGCAGTAAGATTCATATGATTCCATATGCATACAAGCTGAAGTTCACATGCAAAACCGATATCAATACATTGGTGTTGTGTCTAAACTTTATGTGCATAGTTGCTCAATATTATTTGCTCATATGTTCATGTATACATCATACAATTGCGTGTGTATAAAGATTTCACCCTATGCGTATTTATGTACGTCATAAAATCAGTACGTGTGCATGTTTCTGTATATATGTATATATATATACATATAATTTCCACTGTGATTACATATGCTCCGCGCTCAAAAAAAACGAAATTTTTGCAGCTGCAATGTTTTCTTAAAGTACTCATCTAATCGGTACTGCATATTCACTGAGGAACATATCTTCATTTGAGCACATTCGCAGAAAAGATGAAGCACTTTCTGGAAACAATGGTAGTCGCTATCCTTGGTCCCTGTGCTTTCGGACATGTGATTTTCTTCAAGATATGTTAACTTTGTAGACTCTATGGCTGTATCATATCAGTTTTAGGTTTGGGCAACTGGGGAGGTGTGAAAGTTGACGAGCTGCCGTTGCAGCTCGTTGCGGCCAGGAGTTCATGGAGAAAGTTCGAGGGCAGACAGATCAGGTGGCACGCATAGCGGGATTTGTGGCAGCCAAGTTGTCAAAGGATCTCCCTGAGAAAACGCGCCAGCCAGAACCCCTAATTTAGTATTGGATCGAAATGATCGAATCATTTTTGGGCCCCACTCTCTGGAAGGATTTCATAGGGGGCTGGAATGGGTAAACACGATGTGAAACAGCTTCCCAATGCAGACCGGGATGTGAGTCATTCAGGTCATGTCGATTCATTGGCTCAAAATGTTCCAAAGAGGTTGGCTTGCCGAGTGTATTGGCTGCTGACGGTTTAGATTTCTGCATCCTAACCTCCGTAGGTTGCAAAACGTTTCTTTACCCTTGTCTTCCGCGGCAGGCCTTAGCCACCGAGCTGAATGAGGCCTTCAACATTTTGTGGTCCGAAAGCATGCGATGTTCAATGGTCGCCAGGCACTGGAGAGGGAACGCTCTGGATGTGCATCCTGATCATCCTGGTTAGCGATTCAGAACCACATTGGTTACAACCGAACTCACATAATGGGATAAATAATATGTCAGTATATATGATTAACCATTTTTATATAATATTATATATATATATATAATTATATATATACACATACATAGTAGCCATATGCATCTATATGCGGGAATCCACGGATATCCATGTCAAGCCATGTCAGGTGTCAGCAGTTGGACCTATGGCCACCCTATCCTCCACCGGCGCTTTGGCGGTGAAGAGCTGTCGTGGGGAACCAACTGGGAGTTGGGTGGTGATGAGATTTATTAATGGACGGCAGATAATTAATGATACTTATCTCATTTTGCTGGTCTTTACACGCATATAATATATATATATATACACAATATATGACATTTATATATATATATATATACATATTGATTTATGTATATGTTGTTGTATTTATGTACTTCTTTGTTTACATCATGATTGAAGCTCCAACACGGCCTAAAATTCGAAACCTTGTTTTTACAGGCGGGTACAATGGTATATAATTCAATCAACTTGTTGGATGAATACAAGTAAGCCATGCTAAGGGAGTGTTAAGTTGAGTGGCCAAGGCTGCAATTCGATGGCTCCAAACCTGCTGTATGGGTTGAATTGAAACTATTCGGATCATGGAACCGGCGATAAAGCGGGGATGTAATGGGCAGATAATTGGGTATTAGGCAATGTGATTAAAATGCTCCTGGTGATGTTCATTGTGTTCTCTTTGGACTCCTAGTGCCTCCCCCCAGTAGTCATCAGCCAACAAAGTCATGATTTGCAGCACCTTGCCCACCCGACTCAGGAAGGCATTGAGGCAACCGATGTGGATTGTTCCAAAGACACTTCGTCCCTCTCGGTTTGCAAGAAGGAGCTTGATTTGGGTGTTCCTGAAAATAGGGTACACTCCCCCAAATTACAATCTTAATGAGAACCTTATGATAATCATTAGGCTTTGGCGGTTCTATTTTCAGATTACCCTCTGGTAAACTAACATAGCTATTGAAAATTGCCATTTATAGTGGATTTACCCATTAAAAATGGTGATTTTCTATAGTTACGTTAGTTTACCAGAGGGTAACCCATTTCTGTTTTCCTATTCGGATTTGTCCTTGACAAGTAGGGTACCTCAAAATTCCATGGCTTCTCAGCTTTTTGCTCCATATTTGGCAATGTTAGGGTTACGTTTGTTTTCCCCCATTTCCGGACAACCCAAACTTGAGAGTTTATATGAATTGAATTGGTCAGGTTGAAGCCCTCAAGATCTTTGTTGATCCTCTTAGTCCTCCCATATTCTGGGTTCACAAGTTTGTGACCAGTATTTTTTGACTCACTCAACCATTCGAAAAACTGGTTCAAAGTGAGAACATGTAGGATACCTCCATTTGATGTTTCCACCAGAACTAGTCCAGGAAAACTTGAACAGGCAGCCCCTATACTTGATGGTGAAATCATGTGAAGCCTATAGTTCTCCTGTAAAAAACTATAAAACTCGTGCAAATAGAATAGGCATGTTCCAACCTATTATGGGATATGATATGATAGGTAAATGATGTCCATAAGCGGAAGGATTTTGTCATTTTACCTCTTGTTTTACGCCGTTTATAAACCCCGGACACCTGGCCGTTGCAAGCTGCGCTTCACTTGTCGCGCGCGCGCGCACCCCAGGTCGTTATTTGCCATGGCACAGCGGCTCTACAACCAGGAGCAGCAGCGCAATGCCTCTTCCACCAGGCGCGGTTTGCCAAATGGTTCGCAGCTTCGTTTCTGAAACTGCTTCTTGTAGGCCATGAATTGGCCCGCCTACCCAAGTGCAAGGGGTTAATCAATAATCAGAACCAAGAATAGACATATATACAGTACATAATAAATTCGCCCAGCTGAACTCCTGGAGATGGCCATGGAGAGAGAGAGAGAATAGTGCAAACACGCAGACACATATGTAAATATGATTATAGTGATTTATAGTGTATATAATAGCATGTAGATTATTCACACACACGCACACACACACATATATATATATATACAGGGTAACATTTACACCAAGCAAAAAGGGGTAAGAACAAGTTAGCTAGCTTCTTGGCCTATCTAAATGTGATAGATTTGCGGCAAATTTCACAGACATGGACTGTGATATGTTCATTTTACATGTTTTAACCAAAGATTCCAGACGGCATTTGAGCAGCAAATTGCTGGTAACTTCGCCGCTGCGCCTGACTTGGAAATGGCCCGGATATGCGCATTCTCAGCAAAATCAGAAAAACATTGGCCTTCAGCATGTATACACCATGATAACCCATGAAATATCTATCTAAATCTAACCTAAATCTAAAGATAAATATAATCTAATCTAATCTAATCTATATCTATCTATACCTATATCTATCTATATCTATATCTATATCTCTATCTCTATCTATATCTATATCTATATCTATCTATATCTATCTATATCTATCTACATCTATCTATTTCTATATCTATCTATATCTATCTACATCTATCTATTTCTATATCTATCTACATCTATCTATTTCTATATCTATCTATATCTATATATATATATATATCTTTCTATCTCTTTCTATCTCTATCTATCTCCATCTATCTCCATCTATCTCCATCTATCTCCATCTGCCTCTTTCTATCTCTATCTATCTCTATCTATCTCTTTCTATCTCTATCTATATCTATCTATCTCTATCTATCTATATATCGGTCTATCTATCTATCTGTCTGTCTATCTATCTATCTATCTATCTACCTATCTATCTGTCTATCTGTCTACCTACCTATCTATCTATCTATCTCTCTATCTATCTATCTATCTATCTATCTATCTATCTATCTATCTATCTATCTATCTATCTATCCAGGGGTTGGTAACTGTCCCATTTTGGGTATATTGGACATCACCTTATAGTAGCCATTATAGACCATATACCTAATGGTTGGGTGGTGTTCAATGGGGACACTTAATGGCCCATGCTATCTATCTATCTATCTGAATCTATCTATTTGTCTGTCTATCTATCTATCTATCTATCTATTTATCTATCTATCTATCTATTATCTATCTACCTATCTATCTGTCTGTCTGTCTCTCTATCTATCTATCTTTGTATCTATCTACCTATATATCTATCTATCTATCTATCTTTCTATCTATCTATCTTTCTTTCTTTCTATCTATCTA